>JAOEHQ010050147.1:0-20275 GCA_025447715.1 Asclepias incarnata
ATGTATCACTTTTTATTTGGATCGAGAAAAAGGAGTAATGTCACTTTTTGGTTAGATTGGGAAAATGGGTGATGTGGTTAAAATGAGGGCGAGGGTTTTGCTTTATATAAGTCTGGTATAGATAAATATGATATTAGGATCATAATTGTTTATTATAAGTCTTCATAGTTAACAATATAATAATAATGTCTAATACACATGCATCACAAAACATTATGTACTGTTAGCTAAGCTTATGGTAGAAAAATGAAAATTGTTGCTTTGCACTTAGACCCTAATATTTTTTATTTATTTTTTGTTGAACGGCGTTAGACCCTAATATTTGGCTGTATGATAGTTTATTTGTGACTTGATTTCACACATGCGAGCACATCAGCACACATACGATAAGTTACTGTGAATCTTGAGCTTATTTTAAGAAGCAACATGTTTTCTTTGGTTATTGTATTTGGCTTCTGGCGTTGTATCCCTATAATGACGAAACTATAGGGTAAAAGTTTAACGTTGGTTATGCATATCCGATGGTAAAAGTTTAATTTGGTTTCCGGTATTTGGTAGTAAAGTCTTTGCTTCCATTTCGTCTCTGGAATTGGAAATTAGCTATTTGAAAAATGAAGTTAGAGAATCTATCGTAGGGTAATGTATTTAATGTCTGACTGCAGAAAATGAAACATTTGTTTGTGACTTGACAGGTTTAATGGTTGTCAGTTGTCTTATTCGGTAAGTACCCCTTATAACTGCTAAGTTATAACCATCTCCACTCAAAAATTATCTTGCGAAATTAGCAAACATTAATTACTCAATTACCAGCTATTCTTCCCAAAGCTTCTGTCCAGAATGATCTTTTAATTTAGACGATGCTTGTTTGTTAGAGCTTAATATACAGATGGGAGCCGGCTTGAATGTGAATGTCTTTTTAGCATGGTGAAATCTTTCGCCTATATCATCTGAACATTACATTGACATCCCACCTTAAAACTATATGTAATATGCACATGTCACATGCTGTAATGAACTTTCAATAATTGTTGCACGTATGTGAACTTTGGATACTTGAAACTGGTTGGGTGATAAGTACTCGATTACAATTTTTTGTGCTAGGGTCTTCCTGACCTTCTTCTTCCCCATCATCAGGTGTGAGGACTTGTGATGTGTGTATAACTGTATATGATATTATTGATGGGCTTCGTAATGTTGTTATAGAATTGAAGACTTTGGTATTTGATGCACCTCAAATCCCATAAACAAAGCTACTATATTGTGTTTTAGTAGTGTTTTAGTAATTTCAGATGCATTAAATGGATTTTGCCACTAGTTTACTATCAACATTTTTAATTCAAGTTGTCTCTGATCCTTTGTTGCCCTATGTTGTCACATTAGGATAAATACCATATATGAATCAAAATCTTATATTGACTAAATATATAATTAACTTTAACAGAGGTATTGACTATGCTGTTGCTAACAATGAAATTGCGGATAGAGCTTCAGAATTACCGAATTTGTTGAAGCAGGTAAGGATCTTTCAAACATTCTCTATTCCTCTTCGAATCTAGAGTAAAAAGAGCATATTTTGGGAATATTCTCTGTTCAACTAAAAATTGTATTTAATCTAAACAAATTCATATTTACCCAATAATTTAAGAATATTTTACATTTGTAAAGAAGATCGTAATGCATTCTGCTTTTAATCAAAGTTTTTGTTGATCTTATTTTATTTCCTTTTGTTATAGATAGAACCTTTCCAGTTGATCTATAATAATTGATTATAGTTCTTGTAAATGAATAATTAAAAATAAATTAAATATCATAAATAATCCCGGGTTCATTTTAAAGCTATCAATGAGATTTTTACTATGAGGGATTTTTGAATTTTTTTAAATACTTTGTATGTTAAATATATAGCAAGTTATGTGAATTATTTGACTAGAAATGCTATTTCCTAGTAAACATTTTTGAAATTATTCTTTCTAAATGTAGTTATCTGGGCCTATGTTCCACTAGGCTCATCTTTGTATATAAGAGTTTATGAGTACTTAATTGTCAATAAGTGATGTAACCCAACTTAGAAGTTGGACCATGAACCTATACCAACAATTCAATGACATATGAGATGCAGGTTTGGCTGATTCCATCTTCGTGTTCTTGGAATAACAATATATTTGTTCATGTTATGTTCTTATGTGAAATAACCCAGCCATTCATTCCTGATTTTTGTTCCTTCTTCTACATCCTTTCTATCGTTGGATTCAGTATCCTCATTATACTGTATTAATGGATCTCATATTGATGACTTTCGCCGAAAGTCTTTTTAGTATTTTATGCCATGAGACACGTATATTGACACCATTATGTGCTTAGGTCTGTAAATGGCAAAATGGCGCCTCAGTACTTGCAGCTACCATGGTGCTGATGATCTCTATAAAGGTACTCTTATATCTCAACTTCTTTTACCATGTGTTGTGAAGAATTTGCACAAGTCAATGGAAGGCATTAATGTGACTCAAATCATCGAGTATCATTCAGCTTGCAGTTCCTGATATATTTTTGTAACTTCATTCATGTCGTGCTTGTATTTCTTAATTCCCCGAGTTTTACATCTTGTTACCTCTTTAATAAGGGTGCATGTAAAAATGGATGGTTTAATGAGAGGGATAGTGATGAACTTCGTAATCTTTGGAACGAGGTTCGTAAATGGTTATATTTGTGATGTTAACATCTCTCCCATTTTTTGTATCACGGGCTCTTATAAAGAGTGCTCTCTTGTGATTGTAGATAGCAAGCAGTTTCTGCAGTGTTAGTAATATGAACTCTGAGGAGAGCACATTGCATCACAGCATCTCAGCAGTTATGTCAAGGTGTTTATGATGTCTTGCTTGATGATTTTCCTTTTTACTTTAAATATCGTGTGTTTGTTTTTGTTTGATAAATCTTTTGAGTTCTATCATATCCCGTCAGATTCTATCCACGAATGAAGATGGGTGAAATACTTGCTTTCGTTGAGGCTACGGTAATGGTGCTCTTTTTTCTGTGAACTAATCTTTATCTTGGAGATCCATACACTAAATCTTGTTTTGCCTGTAATGTAGCCGGGTTATGGTGCAATTGTGAAAGATTTCTATATTCCAAAAGATGCAAAAGATGATGCCATAGTAAGAGTTTCTTGTCATTATTCTTTTGTGAGTGGCTTCATTTAGTGATGTATATACAAAATAACCTGATATATGACAGATGCATTAGCCTTATCATGTGTTTCAATTAATATTTGTTTAACCAAAACTTTGGTCTTTGGGTCGCCAGGTACTGGTATTTTACTACTGAAGCACATCACAGTGACCATAATCTTTTATTTATTTACAATTGCACTTAGAATTGTTAATTCTCTCCATTAACTTCACTGCAGTATTTGTTTGTTTCTCAAACAGATAATACCGAGACATCATCATGCATTGTTAGTCCACAGCAAGTCAAGTATATATTTCCTTGAATCCCTTGTACATTTTGTTTACAAAGCACACATACATATAAAGTGGTATGAGCCATTTGTTTCTGTTCAATTTCTAGCTTTTTGGTGAATGGAAAAGCAGTGGACAGAAGGACTTGTCTTTACAAGGTTTGTATAGCCCTTCTCATAAGGGTTGCTGCTAGTGGTCTCAAAATGGGTGGGTTGGGTAATTGGTTAATATGGTAATTTTGTTTACGGGTTGAAAATGGGTTGGCTTGAGAGAGTTATTTGTTTTAATAACGATCTAATCTTTAGTGTTTTAGAAGGTTCTATTCTTAAACTAGTCGCTTGGGGTGATTTTCAATCTAAAATGTATTTCTATATGCTTATATCTCCTTATCAGGATCCTGGACCACAGATACCAACACTTGTAAAACATATGGTTAAGCATGGAACCAATCTTCTTCAAGCGGTGGGCCATTTCAGCGGTATCTATCTAATACATGCCTTCTGTTTCCAACATATTTTACATGCTGTAATCCTCTGTATTAACTTGTCCATAAATCTATGTTAGGGAAATATATTATAGTAATTGCCTTCATGAGTATTGTCTCAAATCCAAGCTGTCCTACCCTTCCAGATTATATGCGACCAGTTGCTGCTGCATCCGATACAGGTTTATTAGCATTTTATGTATGATGAAATAGCATATATTGAAATAATTGTAACATATGCTCATTTGATGTCCTTAGCAATATGTTTTTCAATTGTTTTCCTGATGTAGACAACGATATAATAGAAGGGTTGTCTAGAGTATCGCTAAATTGCCCCATAAGGTATGCACCATTAAGTTATAGAATTCAGTTCTATAGCATTTCATTCCAATAGAACCAATAATACTTTTTTTCCTTATCTTAATTCTGTCTTTGAAACCGTGTCTATTTTATATAGTTTTAAGCGCATCAAGACGCCTGTCAAAGGACATTTATGTAATCATCTTCAGGTGATTCTCCATAATGTATTGCCGTTGGATATATGTGGTTGCTCATTTACATACGTTTAATATTTTATATTACTTTACAGTGCTTTGATTTTGACAACTATGTGGACATAAACTCGAGAAGACCATCATGGCGTTGTCCTCATTGTAGTCAATCTGTCTGCTTCACTGACATCCGAATTGACCAGGGCATGGTTAAGGCAAGTAACCTAGAAGTAGAGTGTCAAAATGGATGGGCTGGGTAACGGGTCAAAAGGTTGTAAGTTTTTGTACAGGCCAGGTTGACTCGAAACACTTTCTTTCCCATTCTTTATAAATAATATTATAAATATAAATAATATGTGTAGATATAGTAACAAAACATAATTTATTACCATAATAATCTAATTTCTCAAATAAAGAGATTTAATAGATTCTATGTGTTATAGGTACACTTTGGACGACTTTTCACCCGTTTCCTTGTTAGCTACTATTTTTTTTTGTCAAAAATAAATTTTACCCACTAGAAATAAAACAACAGTGATCTTACCTCTTTATAAGTAAATGGGTCGAAATTGCCACTTTAATCTACAAATAATGTGTATCCATTCGTTTGATTTTTTTAAGCCACTTGTAACCCACTGTGTCCCATCCTTAGGTTCTGAAAGAAGTAGGTGTGGATGTTTCTCATGTGAAAATCTTTGCTGAAGGCTTGTGGGAAACTGTTAACGAGGGTGGTGATCATACACATAAATCGCAAGATAAACCATCTTCACACCAAGAATCTACTATCTCCCTAGATGTGGGTGGAGAGATTTTAGATCTTACGGAAACAGATTATGATATGGATTCTGGTAATTGCCCACAAGAAAATGATAGAAAACCTTCTGTTGCTCAGTTACAAGATGTGAACATGAACAATGTCCATAGAAGTATTGCATCTCATATGGAGAATCAGTCATGGAGAACTGATTTACCATCACCTGCAAATAGGATGTCTAATAGCACATCAAATGTCACAATGGGGGCACCTGCAAATGCTATTTCACATGGTCTAAGTCAACTTTATGCTTCCAATAATATGCAGTTACCTACATATGCCATTGGGTCATCTAATACCAGATCAAATGTCACTGTGATGGCACCTATAACAGATACTGTCATGAATGCTATTTTGCAAAGTCGAAGTCAAAGTCAAACTTTTACTTCCAATGATATGCAGTCACAACAACACAACTCAAACAATATGAGTAATGGAAATGTGAGGTACCTGACACCCGGCAGGCAGGTACAGAGAATTCCAACTCCAGTTCAGGCCTCCCCAGGAACGCGCGGTGGTGGTGTACAGCAACAATATTCTGGATCTCAAATGGATCAGCATCAAATTACGCATATCATGTCAGCCATACTGTCCCAGAACATGAGTTCACAGGTGCAAAGGATCAATAAATCATCTCCATACTTTTTACTTTGTGTAATTTTTTGAATGGTAAAATAGTCAGGTTGGGTATTTGCATTATAACACTTTGTGTCCAATATGATTAATGTACACAAATATATTATTCAGTAGTAACCGATTTTTCATTGTGATGGTTTGGGGTGCCTTATCTTTTATCAAGGTTGTAAAACTCGGCCGAGTCGGCTGAGTAGTGAGTACCCAGAATAGACTCCTGACCCCCGCCCCTTGCCGAGTCCGAGTCACGAGTGAAAGATCATTGAGAACTATTCGAGGATGATTTTGTGTCAGAGAGTGAGAGTGGGGTTTAAGTAGATGATGATGAGATTGAATATGAATCTGATGGAGTTCAGATACTTGAGCAATACGGACAAAATGATGATGAAGCGTGAATCTATCAACTGATATTATGTTTAATTTTCGAGCTTTGAAGTATTATGTTAATGTTTCTAAACATTATGTTTAAGTTTGAGGTTTCTAATATATTTCTAATTTTCTATTACATATAATTTCAAAAATTATTATTTATATATATAAAGATCCCAATCCGGGTACCCCCGAGTCTCCAAAAGCTCTTGACCCCCCCCCCCCTCTCTCTCTCCGAGCCGAGTCCAAGTCACGAGCTCTCCAACCTTGTCTTTTATGCATTGAAAACACACGTTGGGTAAAATTTTAACCCATTTAACCATTTTGTTATAAGCTGTTCTTTTATTATATACTTGTTTGATTTGTTAGAGATAAAGTATAACCCAAATAAACCCATTTGTAACTAAATGGGTTGAAAATTTCACCTCTTATTATCTTCTTCCTGGGTCCTGACAACGATGTACCTCTGATTGATCAGTGTTTTGCTCATTCTTTGTACTAATATTCTTTTCAACACCAATTGTTCATTTTCATTGAAGTTCTAAATTCTCAGCCTTATGCTTTATAATTATCCTTTTACGTCTTCTTCCCTTTGCAGAACTGGGTTCATCATGATGGCTCACGCGTTTCAAGTCAACTAGTTCAGCAATTTGGTGCTTGTACAGCTCTACCTCAACACCCAAATGTTTATCAACATACTTCACCTCATCCGGCAAATCAATTCTACTCTCACCAACACCAGCCATTTGACCAGATGTTAGCAGATTCAATGTGGTCCACGACTCAGTTGTCTCAAGCTCACCAAGGAGTTGAAGTTTTCACCGCCGGACTAGGAATCTACCAACAAGCTCATCACTATACCTTGGACGCTGCTCAACGAGCTATCCAAATCAGCTGGACACCACCCGTTTCAACTCCGTTACATACTTCTGGATCATTTATGCCTCAGAGATCAATGGAAGAGCACAGAGGTATGAAGTTAACACACTTTTAAATTTATGTAGGGTCTGCTGATTGTTTAATTTTCTCAATCATCTACACCATAACCAAAAGAGCAAATGGGTAGGTCGAAATTTGAATGGGTTGGGTAACTGGTAGCTTTCTGTATGGATTGCAAATTTGCAACTGCCAGTCCTATTTGTGTTTTTTAAATTGAGAATCAATGTGTCAAATATGATTGGACAGGGGTTGAAAATTTCTAGTTCTTTTATTAGTACGTGTTGCAACCGCCACCCCCATTTGTTTTTTTTTTTAATGTAACATATATTGTTACAGTACTGGTTTTATTCTTTGCAATGGAACATGTAGCAGGTTTATGCATTTTCAATAAATTTTCAACCTGTTCGACCCTTTTCCATTTTGGTTAGTTTTTAAAGTCTAACCTTTTTGACCCGTAAACCAACCCAATTACCATTATGGGTTGAATTGCCACCTTTAAATACGTTTTTTTTTTAAACTTTGGTGTTCAATTGTTCATTGCACCTCAATACCTCATAGTACTGTGGTACCATGTCCAGGACAAGCTCAACAGGTCAACGACTTTTCAGCCAATGCACCAGTGGACACGCGTTGGCGACCCACTGGACTCATGCGTGGAAGCTTGTCGGGTCAGGCTTATTCTGATGCTGTTAATCATATGATACTTCATCCAACACAACCGGTCCAAGCTGCTAGACCTCAATCTCTGAACATCCCCAGACCTGTACTACCGCCCCATCTGCAAGTCCTATTAGGGAATAACAGAAATGTTCACGATTATCAAGATCAACACGGTGCTAGTGGTGGTGTTAGATTGCAGCAGTGATGGTGCGCGACTCCTAGAGTTTTACCTGATGATTTTGATGTCACCAGGGAAGGGGATGTATAGACTCTAGAAGGCATGACCGATTTTGTATTTAGTAACTAGTGGCCGTGCAAATGCAGATTCTGGCTCAGTTTGTGTTCGCTAGATGTTCCACGTCGTTTTGAATAGTTTACTTATGGGTCACACTTCCTTTCTTACGCATGTAATGTTGGTACCTGAAATGCTGATAGTGTTTTTTTACCCCACAAAGAGGACAGTACCTCATTCATTCATTTTATTGATCACCAAATTCACATAGCATTTGTTATTACAAGCCGTCACCTTTTCGGATATGGACATGCCCAATATATCCTACAAAGGTTGACCAATTCATCAATTAAACTATACACAAGACTATACAATTATTGATATATGGGGATAACATCCATTAACACACCTTAGGGGCGTTTGGGATTGCGGTTTAAAATTAAATTTTGCGTTTTGAAAAAGCAATTGCTTTTTCGAAGTTGCGTTTTTTCTCTAATTAAACACAAATAATCACTTTTATTGCTAAACATTTTTTTTGATTATTTGAGTTATGTAAATGCAATAATCAAATAATCCATTTAAAACACAATTCCAAAAACCCACTAAGTTGCAATTATTTTTTTTCATTATCAACTCCGGAAATCCGTTAAATATACATAATATATATATCCCTCAGTTAAAATTTATGTGAGTATGTTGCATCTATCATCCGTGCAGTTAACTGCGCCGATCATTATCGCATTAATATAAATATAACAATGCGGGTAAAGGTTAGAACCGATCATTATCGCATTAATATAAATATAACAATGCGGGTAAAGGTTAGAAATAATAGCATGCAAACTTCACCTTTCCTTTTATTCTTATCTTTTTGGGATTTAGCATGCAGGGTCCCACCCTTTTTCTTTTTTTAATGGTTTTAGCATGAAAACTCTTTAAATTTATCAAACATTCTTCCAACTTATGAAATTTTATATGATACTTTTAAGTTTGACCATCAGCTTATGCATCCCATATCCCCCAGCAAATCTAAAAGGTCTACTACTCTACTCTGGGCAATGATAAAAAATTAGTGGTGGCAATGGTGAATGAAAACCCCTCCCTGTATCTTTAAAATACCATTTCTAGGTAATGTATATTGTCAATTTCATTTACACAAACAATCAAAGCAATCTCGCGACAGACATCAACTCGTATTACTCCACTTTTAGTGTAACATTAAATTAAAAATGTCCCATCACAACTACTTCCCATAAACCCTTTCTTCCCTTTATCAATACAATACTCAAATTACCTCCTAAAAAAAAACAATTGACATACTCAAATTATCTCCCCTCGTTATTCATTATTTTAAAATCTCTATTTGATATATCTATAATATCCTTAATGAAATTAATTTACAACATTTACCCTTAACTCCTAAAATAACTACACTATCCATTTTTACGTCAATAACCTTTACATTAATAGCATACACTACTCGTCTTCACCACCACCACCACCCCCACGTTGCCGCCACCACCACACCGCTGCTACCACCATTTCCGCTACCACCATCGCCGCCGCATCACGCGAGCATCTGTCTAGTTTACATACAAAGAGATAGACTTAAAAATAATTTTATTATTAGTCGATACCTCTTTGATATGATTTCCTGTTCAATCGTCGATTTTTTTTTTTTTGCTTCGTTATCAATCCAAAATAAGTATATTTTGATATGATTTCCTGTTAAATCATCGATTTTTTCCGTTTCTTTATCAATCCAAAATAAGTATTTTTATTTTTATAAGTGTTTGGTTGGGGGATATATATGAGAATATGGCTGTTAATTTCATCTCCTTAAGCTCTATGTAACAGTTAGTTTTAGAGGTCATCATAAGTATTTTATCGTAAACTAGAGGCGTAATAGGATTACAAAAATGATATTATTTTCTTAAATTTTATGCAATTAATCCTTCTCCTAATCGAGCTTGTGATAATTTATAGATCTACCTTTGAATATTACATCTTTTATATTATTGTCATAAATATCCAGATCAAACTCAAAAGTGTCTGAGTCAAGCATATAACTATCGAGTTCTTCTACTAGTTTTTATTAATATTTAATTTAGTTACTTAATCGAGTCTAGTTGAGTCAAACTCGATAAAATCGAATAATCAACCAAATGCGAGGTTAAAAATAAAGGCTTAGTTGATTATTTGATTTTATCGAGCTTGACTCAACTCGATTATCAATAGCGAGTACGCAACATCGAATTTGATAATCGAGTTCGAGCCTTGTATCAACTCAACTCGGCTAGATTGCAACCCTATCCTGATTACTAATACTAAAAAAAAGAAAATGATAAATCCTTTTGACATATTCTCTTAATAATTTTCCTAATGTCATGACTATATACCAAGCGTAATACATTAAATTTCTTTTCTAATGCCATGATTTTGAATGTCATTGACACATGGGTTATTAAGAGGATTTTGTAAATATCTATATCTATACTACATTATAAAGCATTTGAGGAATATTAAAATTTGAATTTTTAAATACATTCATATTTTACTCTAACATTTAATACTCTAATCAAATTTAATACAATATCAATTAATCAAAATAAAATAAAATAAAACAAAATTTTAATATATTATTATAAATAAAAAGTTCAATATAACAATAAATAATAATGTAAAAAGAAGATGAAAATAAAAAATAACTTTTTCTCTTAAGCAACTATCATTATCAACATGACACCATTATTTTTAATGTCATTGCTAAAGTATTTAAAACAAATTGTAATTAGCAAATATCCATTTGAAAAAAATAATGATCCTCCACGTTATTTCCATGTAAAACTCAGAAAATAATACTCGCAACAAAAACATTATACAAACAATCTACAACTTTTTTGATTCGGAATCTGTATGTATATGTGTGTGTATATATATAAGTATATGATCTGTATATATATTGAAATTCAGTGGCGGTAGTTGTGATTGATTGGTTAACTAACAGATGAAGTGTCAATCTGTAGCTTGTATATGGTCTGAATCACCGCCGGTTCATAAAGTTACCGCCACCGCCGTACTTGACCGGCCGTCCACTCTTTACACCGGCGGGTCCGATGGCACCATTTTCTGGTGGAATTTATCTTCCGATCATGTTAGTTCATTTTTTTCACAACTTTTAATTTTCATTATATAATTAATTAGGTTTAATTTCTTATTTTGTAATTTTGATCTAAAATTTGAAAATATGCTTTTTTCTTATTGTTGTAATTAAGTGTGTATATATATATACATATACACATTTCAGTGTTAGAAATTTATATCTCCGAAATTGCGGATATACGAAGTAACATAATTAATTTTTAATTTAACTGGCTAACTGCTAGTGATGATCACTTTAAAGCTTTGATTTTGGAGAATAAAAAAGTGAAGTGTGTTTTAGAATGCAAGGCTATCTTAGTTTCGTGTTGGGTGGTCTAGTTGGTTTCGGCTTAGGAGATAAGTGTATTTGGAAAGTGTCTTGAGTTTTATTGTCAAGCCAAGGATCGAGTGACGTTTATGAATAGAATACTTCTGGTTTCTGATATGATACTGGATGTAAAATCTGGAAAGTATCTTGAGATGGAATGTGTATTCTAACAACTAGTCGTTTGTTCCATACGGTTTAGTCAATTATGCTAGACAATCTATAGAAATTACAAAGGGTATGCTTGGCTAGGGGCTAGAGATGGAGCTAAAAGCTGGGGCTTTTTTAATAAACTACACCCAAAAAGGGATGATTTTTTTAGGAGGTTTTTTTTTTCCTTCAAAAAAGAAAACCACTTTGTCAAACACACCCAGAGACTTGAACTGTGTGGATGGAGGAGATTAACTAGCATGCTTTAAGATGGTAATATCGGTCGCCAACTCCTTTATGTGGAAGTTTTTGAGTGGGTTAGTGTTTATGGTGGTGTCCTATGGGTGTGCCTTGGGTGGTACCTTGTTTATAAGGCAATCCTAAAATAGGCTGGTGAAGGTAGGAGCACAAGATTGTTGGGTCAATGATTTTTGAGGCCACAGATTGAGATACAGGCTAACAAAGCTAGGATTTTTCAGGGGAGAATTATGAATGATATTTCGGCGTTGAATGAAAGAAAGGCGCCCGTTTAGTTTTTATTTAATCAAGGGCTTTGATGATAGGGATGTCTAAGGATCAATTTCATATCATGGTTTCAACTAATTGGTTTTGATAAAATAAATGATACGGATCATTTGAGCTGAAGTCAGGGTTAGCCAGCGCTTGTGTTAAGTCAATGGTCAAGTCATTAGAGGGCGTCAAAGTTCGTTAGGCTATTGAGATGTTGTCCACATGTCAGGATAGGATTGGTCCAGATTGAGTCGGTTAGTTCATGTCATCGTATAAATAGCATGTCATGGACTCCAATGTTCATCTTGATTGGAGATATCAATAAAAAAATAACCTTTTACTCTCGAGATGTTGCACTCAATTGTGGGTATCAATTGCAAACTGTTCTTGTAATTGAACCATTAATCGCCATTAATAAAGCTCGAGCTGTCTTCTAGTTTATCAATAAACGTAGGACGCCTATTTGGGTAATGTAGGGTGTTTACTTTATAAGTCCCTATTGTTTGGTGTTCATACCTGTGCAGATTTTGCAATTGCAACAATCTTTGTCACCTGGATCTTTTTATTCTCTAAGTTATAAGTAACGAGCAATCTGCTAGTCACATTGATGAATATTTTTATTGTCAGGACATTAAACCAGTTGCTATCTTATGTGGTCATACTGCACCAATTTCTGACATGGGTATCTGTTTCCCTGCATCGACTCTAGGAGACGAGAAAACAAGTGATTCAAATAATGTGGCATCAAACTCTAGCTCGGTTAACTGTGGTTCTCTAATAAGCGCGTGTACTGATGGAGTATTATCTGTTTGGTCTAGAGACAGTGGACATTGCAGCCGCAGAAGAAAAATGCCAGCTTGGGTGGGGAGTCCATACATGGTTAAGCCATTGCCTGAAAATAAAAGATATGTATGTGTCGCCTGTTGTTTCATTGATCCTGTTAATTCATTAGATCACCAGTCACTTGATTCCACTGAATATGGTGAGCCACGCCTCAATAAACCGTCAAAATGCACAGTTGTAATAATTGATTCGTATACCCTAACCATAGTGCAAACTGTGTTTCGTGGTACTTTATCTATCGGACCTTTCAAGTTTATGTCCATCGTGACAACTGTTGGCGATATGGAGAAGGAATCAGTGCTGATGGCTGACTCATTTGGTAATGTGCAATGTGTATCACTACTAAAAGACACCGAACACAGTGAAGATATTTCAGATGACTTGCAGAAGAATTCTTCTCACCTGGAAATGTCTGATTTGCTTCAAGATTCAAGTGAAGGAGAACTTCCAATTTCATTTGCTGCTTCTGGGCAAGTTTTAGCTATTCTGTATAGAAACCACTCTATATTTAAGTTGGTGGATGGCAGCGCTATAATTGGAGAGATCTCATTCTTTGACGATCAACTAAGTCGTTACAATGTTGTTGGTTGCCTGTTTCTTGGGAGTAATTACTATACGATGGCGCCACATGGTGATGAAACACTTAACATATTTGTAGAAACTTTCGCTGTTTGGAACAACGAAGGTTATGTAATTATCTATAGCATAACATATTCAGGAGAAACTTTCAAATACGTGCCTCTATGCGCAGTCCCTGCTGTTTCACATCCTCCTAATGTTGAGTTGTCGTTTTCTTTTGCTCTATTGAATCAAAATCTTGTTCGGATTGAATCAATTTGCCTCCACACCGGAGAACCTGTGCATTGGAAACCCCTGGTAACAATATGGGCGTTGAGTAATAATGGTGAAAAGTTTAATCAAGAATGCAATTTGGTTGGGAAAGGTAGCTATTTTGATGAGTGGTTTGTGGATACAAGTGAAGGACGGCATGATCTTTTCAGAAGAGAGTTTGTGGTAACTTCTTCAATGGTTATTTCTGAGAACGACTCCTCCCCTTATGCAATAGTTTATGGATATGACAGTGGAGAAATAGAAGTTCTACGGTTCATTTTGTTCTCTGAAATTATGGAAGCTCAAGAGGTGGATTCATGTGCATGGAAGCAATATCTTTCGGGCCACACAGGTGCAATACTTTGTTTGGCTGCACACCAGAAGGTGAGTACATCGACAGGATTTAACTCCAACATTTTTTTAATCTCGGGAAGTATGGATTGCACAATATGTATATGGGATCTTAACTCCACCAATCTTGTTGCAGTGATGCACCATCATGTACAACCAGTGCGCCAAATCATCCTACCGCCACCCCACACTGATCCTCCTTGGAGTGATTGCTTCTTATCTGTTGGAGATGACTCGTGTGTCGCTTTAGCTTCACTCGACACTCTGCGGGTCGAGAGAATGTTTCCTGGACACCCGTACATACCTTCAAAAGTCGTATGGGATAGTACACGTGGATATCTGGCATGCTTTTCCCCTAATCATTCAGCAATATCGGATTTATCTGATGTATTGTACATTTGGGATATAAAGTCGGGTGCCCGTGAGCGTGTTCTTCGTGGTACTGCTGCTCAGTCAATGTTTGACCATTTCTGTACGAGCAGTAATAAGAATAACCTTTCTGTAAGTTCCATAGAGAGGAACACTTCTGTTTCCTCGCTACTTCTGCCAATAATTGAAGATACACAAGTTTCACAATCTCATCCAAATGCTCCACATCTATACCACAACACACATTCAATTGCATGCTCTTGCCCTTTTCCTGGAATTGCAACACTCACTTTTGATATGACATTATTGATGTCCTTTAGAATTGAATCTTCTGAAAGTCATAATGATGCGCATGAGGTTCAAACCCCTAGAAAAGGGATGGACCGAATGAGCAGTTTTATGAAGGAACAGGGACTCAAAGAACCTAGACCATACCCGTTTGATACAGATGGCGGGGATGCTTTACAAGAAAGCCCAACAAATGCTGCAGAATATACAGATTGGGCTCATTCACTAGAAGGGTGTTTATTTCGGTTTAGTTTGTCAGTTTTGCACTTATGGAATGTGGATTACGAGCTTGATAAACTGTTAGTCTTGGAGATGAAGCTTAAGAAACCTAAGAATTTTTTTGTGGCTTCTGGTTTGATTGGGGACAGGGGGTCTCTCACGTTGAGTTTTCCTGGTCCAAATGCGACCCTTGAGGTACCGTATTTCTTTTCAATACTACTTCAATTAAACGTTTTTCATTCTCATTTATAAATTGTCATTCATGTTTCAGCTTTGGAAATCATCGGCTGAGTTCTGTGCAATCAGGTCCTTAACTATGGTGTCCCTTGCTCAGCACATGATTAGCTTGTCACATTCATGCTCCACTGCAAGCAGGTAACTCAGTATATTGCAATTAACTTTTAGGATCATAACCTTTTCAATAAGCCTTGGAGGTAATTTGTGCAATTTGGCAAGATATGAGTAGAATACAGACCTCACAGGTGAACACTTCACAGAATATGATATCAGCTGCATAATACTCGTGAGTTCATTATGTTTTGCAGTGCTTTAGCAGCATTTTACACACGAAAGTTTGCAGAGAAATATCCTGATATTAGACCGCCTTTGCTCCAGGTAACTTCTTGTGCATCTGAAATCTGTGGTAGCCCTAAATGTTGGTTTTATTTGCTCATTGTCTTCATTGAACATTTTTGATCCATATAATATTCGCGTGGGAGGTCTCATATTAGAATTTTCAATTATGAAAAACAATTTTTTATTTATAATGCAGTTTCTTTTGTTATCTTTCCCATTTTTCTACAGCATTTGGTGAAATTCATGATGCATTTCTAATATTTTAGTCACAGTACTTACCCGGGTTTTTTTTTTCTGATTCTTTTGCTTTTGGACGTACAGCTTTTGATCAGCTTTTGGCAAGACAAGAGTGAACATGTCCGAATGGCTGCACGCTCGTTATTCCACTGTGCTGCTGCGAGAGCCATTCCTTGTCAGCTACGTATTAAGAAGTCCCTTAATGATGAATCAAAGGGATCTGCAGAAAGTACATCATTCGATTCAAACACGGGGGAGAATCCCTTAGAAAATGTGACATTAAATATTACTGGAAAAGAGGATGCTGAAATGATAGCATGGTTAGAATCATTTGAACGTCAAGATTGGATATCTTGTGTAGGGGGAACAAGTCAAGACGCAATGACATCTCATATGGTGGTTGCTGCTGCTTTGGTTGTTTGGTATCCAAGTCTTGTGAAGTCAACTCTTGCCATGCTGTGCGTACATCCTTTATTAAAGTTGGTTATGTCCATGAATGAAAGATACAGTTCCACAGCAGCCGAGATTCTGGCAGAAGGTATGGAGAGCACATGGAGTGTGTGCATTAATTCGGAAATACCTCGTTTAATTTCAGATATATTCCTTCAAATTGAACATGGTTCAGCTACATCTGTTGAGATTCGTGAGTCTTTGGTTGGAATTCTTTTGCCAAGTTTAGCAATGGCTGATGTTCCAGCCTTTTTACATGTGATAGAAAGACAAATATGGTCTACTGCTTCTGATTCACCTGTTCACATTGTGTCCCTTATGACCCTCATTAGAGTAACTCGTGGTTCTCCTAGAAATTTGGCTCCTTATCTTGATAAGGTTTGTGACTACTTTCTTTCATAACTATAAGTGGAGGTGGCAATTTTATTATTTTTAACAGCTTAAATCAGAATAATTACCTAAAAAGGAAACAGGTCAAATGGTTCCAACAGGTCAACCGTATTCCATTGTGTATTTATATTTATAATGCCTGAAACCTCCTAAATCATATTATTCAAAGTTTAGATTATTATTAAAACAATATTTTTGATTATATTTGATACACCAATTTAAATCTACTTTTTTGGACAAAAATTTCTTCTGGTCAACCTGACACGACCGCTACCAGAAATTACATGTCTTTTTTATACATGTTTTGACCCTAAGGCTTATATTAGTTGTATTTTTTTTACTTGGGTAATCATTTCAATGTCATATCAGCACTCCACAGATCACAGGATCCATCATTTTTCACGATGTTTTATAAAGTTGGCTCTGTGCAATTCAATGGCACTTGCTATATTTCAGTTTCAACTACAACATCTATAACAATTAGCCAGGTTGCAGGTGGTCAATTTTATTTTACAGACAATGGACCCTGGCAACATGGCCATGCGTAGAAGTTGCTTACAAAATTCATTGGCTACACTAAAGGAAGTTGTGCGTGTTTTCCCCATGGTAGCCCTGAATGACTCCTCTACTCGATTGGCTGTTGGTGATGCAATCGGAAATATTAATAAAGCTATTATTCGTGTATATGAAATGCAAAGGTAGTTTATAAAGTCTTCCACTTTCCTTTAATGCAATTTTTTGCTGCCATATTCATGGTGGGACCATATTACTGGGATGGTTCTGCAAAAATAGAAAGGAGTATATATAAAAATAATTTGCAAATGTGATCACAGAATTTCATTTAAACAGAAAGCTCCTGACATGCACATGTCTTTATTCTTACTGTATGGATTACGTTTATATAACTCTCCTTTTCAAATGTAGTATGGTGAAGATAAAGATTTTAGATGCTAGTGGACCTCCAGGACTTCCAACTTTGCTTGGAGGAGCTTCTGAAACGACTGTGAACACTGCAATTTCAGTCTTGAGCTTTTCACCTGATGGAGAGGTACTTTTCTGATCTGACTCATAACCCTACCAAATGGTTCATATCATGAACCACATTGACCCATCTAATCTAACATATGGATCATGAACCAAATCGACCCTGTATTTTTTTTTTCTTTCCTATGCCTCACCCATCTAACTTATAGTTATATGCTTTATCCATGTGCTATACATTATATATGTCATGTTATGCAAAACATTACGTCTTTTCAGCTGTATAACGTTAATAATAATTAGCAGGGTTTGATCGCTTTTTCTGAGCACGGTCTGATGATAAGATGGTGGTCACTGGGATCCATGTGGTGGGAGAAGCTTAGTCGGAATCTTGTACCTGTTCAGTGCACTAAATTAATTTTTGTTCCTCCATGGGAGGGGTTCTCCCCGACTTCGACAAGGTCTAGTGTTATGGCAAGTGTAATGGGTAACGGGAAGCAGTTTTCACAGGTAATCCTTTGCTACCAACTAGGGTATTTTGTAATTGAGGGTGTATCCACCATATGCTTTCCATCTTGAAACATATACCCTTTAAAAGTACATGAACTTTGACTGTTAAGGTCCAATATAGTACCTTAAAATAAATAAAAATAAATCTACTTTGCTCGAAAGTCAAAGCATTAGAAGTTCTAGGCTTACCTCTTATTGTGGAACTAAAGCCGGCAATCTTGACCCTCTTGCCTACAAATGGGTCGAATTGGGTAATGTTTATCTTTAATGTGAACCGGTTAAGCTAAAAGATGTAACTGACAAATAAACTGGCCAAATTGTCCGGGATAGTTCAAGAGGCTGAAAGTCATGTGAAATGTATTTTAATACACAGAACCTTCAAAATTAGTCTACTAAAAAAGTTTAGAGTATCATTATAATGAAATCTAAAATTCTTAAGAAAGAATGATATCTAAATGTGGCCGTCAAAAATGAGGGATCTTGTCTACCAGAATCAATGATTCTGGTATTCTGTAAAAAATAATTAAAGGGTTTAATTTTTTAAATTTGCACACTTTTTGACGTGTATCTCAGTATACATTTGCTGTTAATTTGACAGGATAATTCAAGCGACTTAAGCGAAATAGACAGATTAAAAGTCTTGCTTCACAACCTTGATCTCTCATACAGGCTAGAATGGGCCGGTGGAAGGAATGTATTACTCAAAAGGCATGGTCAGGAGTTAGGAAGTTTCCAGTTATAACCCCAAGGCTTTTCCCAGAACCCATTTACCGATCTCTGATCTTCGAAATGTAAATGACCAAAATTGCCCTCAAGTCTGCATTTGGTGAATGTTGTTCAGTTACATTACCTTCAAGGCCTCTCTAGATTTGGCAAAAGCTGGTTTAATCAACGGTGATTTAGCCAAAAACAGCAGCCACCTCCTTGTTAACCTGCTAATGGTACTGCTGGTAGTTCATTATATTTGCCGCATATTTAGTGCCTATAAAGAACAAAGATTGATCCATTGATTGCACAGTTTTGCTGTTTGTAGTGTCTAATGTTATTGTATTACAAAAATACCCTTGAACGATATTGGAACTGTGAGATGTCCAGGTTAGTTTTGACTTTTGAGGCTTCGAGTTTTACATGAGTTGGTAATGTATGGGACATAATTTTTTGTACATGTCAAAATGGATTAGGTTGATTTGAATCTGACCTTTTTGTATCTCATTTGGGTATTTTATGAATTACTGTTTTATATGGTATCATAACATAATTTTTGTGTGAATAAAAGGGTTTAGAATGGTGCACATGTTACATGATAATATGATAACCCTACAACTAGTGATCTCCTCAAGCGCTTGAACTCGAGTCTCTATATGAAAGTATCAGCGAATTTCCAAGTTCGGATTAGAGGTTGATTAGGAACAAAGAAATGCTAAGACTTGGTAAAATACTAAAATGTTTCAAAAAATCTCTATTCCGTACTAAATCATTGAATCCCCCCTTTCTAAATCTCAAATTATGAACCAATCTTCTTAATATACCCCTATACGGTTATAAAATAAACACAACTAACAAACATGGTCTGTCAAAAATACTCTTTAACTCCTAAAATATTTACACTACCCCCTTATATATCAATAACCTACACTACTCGCCGCAGTCGCCACTCATCGCCGCTACCACCATCACCGCTGCATGGCGCGGGCATCCATCTAGTAAGTTCAAATGAGTCTGGATTTAAAATTTGTAAAGTACGTCAAAATGGGATCTCTTGAATTCATTCACCAACTTTTTCTTTTCCAAACTTTATTCATTAAATGATTAAATACAGTTAAATTTTAGAGTAAATTACAAAAATCGTATTGTGTTTTTCCATTTTTGCACATATAATCCCTTTCGATTAAAAATAGCATTAGGTATCCTTAAGGTGGTCGTTTTCGTCTCAAACTCGTCCTTATCCTGAACGGTGTTAACTTTTATCCACTAGCCCTCGATTTTTGGTCACCACCATACAGTCGGTTATATACCCGATCTCCGGT
>JAOEHQ010050158.1:0-20274 GCA_025447715.1 Asclepias incarnata
CAGTTTGAAAGCTTAACATACACTTAAACACGTATTCATGCCCTAACTTAGCTTATCTTGCCTTAACTTATCAATAAGAATCATATTTGAACATAACTGAGTAAAACTGGTTAGATGGAAAATTGACGAATGTCACAGATGGTGTCCAGTAAGGGTGGGCTGCTTTAACTAAAGCGGCCACCCCACTAGCATGAGGGCATGACATTGATGTGCCAGATAAAAGATTAAACTTACTAAAAAGTTGTTCAGGGTCGGTACTAGAATGAGTCTTGATAGAAGTAGAAGAGACTCTATCGGGCCATGCTGCTAGTATAAGTGAACCAGGAGCCGTGAGGTCCGGCTTTAAAATGCCCGGGACACTATAGGACGGACCACGTGCACTATAGCTAGACACCCTTGGTGCTGGCTTAGCACCTACACGCGTCCCATGAAATTTCATATGCACTTTCGGTTCTCGGTTTTTGATCTTTTGGACATAATCCATGACAATTTTGCCCGATTGTGGATTGAGAAACAAGGCTGGATATGTACTTTGCATGACGAATTCCAGATCAGTATCATTTGTAATGAATATAGCACCCAAAACCTTTGAATTTTGGACATTATAGAACTGTTCACCAAGTGTCTCATTGTTGTCAAGACACACAACAATTTTTTGATCAACTTTATTAGCGTCCAAATCATTCTCGCAAGCTCCAACAAAAACAACTGGAGCTTGGGTCGAGTTCAAGTTTCCGGGATAGAGAGCTAACCCAGTTACTGAAACTCCATTGCCAAGAGTTAATAACCCGGTGAATTCACGATCTGTTGTACTGGCTGCAACTGTGAGAACCCACGGTGTTCCATTGTGTAGTGATCGTAAATAAGGTCCATTATTTCCTGCGGATGCAGAAACAAAAATCCCCTTCTCGAGAGCTGCAAATGTAGCTATTGCGATGGGGTCTTCGTGCAGCGGAATTCCGTCTGCACCAAGTGACAGAGAAATCACGTCAACCCCATCAGCGATTGCTTGATCAATCGCCGCCAGAATGTCCGACACATATACACCTTCTTCCCAAACAGCCTTATACATTGCGACACGAGCAAGTGGAGCCACACCCATAGCTGTACCGGTTCCATACCCGAAATATGACGCATGTTTCACGTAACTTCCAGCAGCTGTTGATGACGTATGAGTCCCATGTCCATCTGTGTCACGAGCTGAGTTCATTGAAATAGTTAAGTTTGCATGGTTAGAAAGCAACCCTTTGTTAAAATATCGAGCACCAATGAGTTTCTTGTTACATAAACTCGAATTGAACATGAAACCAGCTTCACATTCGCCTTTCCATCTAGCTGGAACCGGAGTCATTCCCTCATCCTTGAAGCTCCCACTTTCGGGCCAAACTCCGGTGTCCACAACCCCAATGATAACATCTTCTCCGTAGCTAGAAACCGGCCATGCACCCGAATTCGAGTTCAAACCAAGGAATTGAGTAGAGTGAGTTGTGTCTAGCTCAACCGTTGTGTCTTTCATAGAAGAAAGATAGCCACGTGATTTTTTAATGATTTCGAGCTCGGATGGAGAAAGAACTGCCGTGAAACCATTCATTGCATTTGTATAACTATATACAAGTTTTGAAGAAGTGGTGGTAATGGAGTTAAGGGTGGTGGTGGTGGTGATGGAGTTAAGGGTGGCAGAGAACCAATGATGGTGGCTAGAAAATGACATGGGCATGGCGGATAGGTCCATATGGACAATGTAAGTTTCAGCATTTGCTAAAACTAAAAGTGAAAGTAGCCACACATACAAAGAGATATGGCTAGCCATATTTGGATTTAGGAATGAATATGTCACGTACTCGATCCCTTGAGAGTTTATATATAAATAAATAAAAATATCAATATATATAGTGTTGATCACCGTTATGTGAAACTTGTTTTTTAAGTTTCTTTGGGTCATTTAATTTATGGATCATTTTATCATGCATAAAGAATCATTCGATTATCCATTTTTTAAGTAAATTTATAACGATACGTGGAAGAAAATGAATACCAACCATATTGATTAAAATAAAAGGGTTTGTTTGTAATGATAAATCCATGGCTCGTGAGATGGTAGTCAAGATCAATTAAGTAATCAATTCAGATGGAAATATTACTCGATTAGAAATTTTAACTACCAATTTGGAAATTATATGTATAGCATGCTCATGCTCGTAAAATAAAAGAATTTTCATATAGAACTCTCTATAAATATGTTTAGAGATTAACACAATTTTTTTAAGACTTCAAACCGATTTTTTTTGCCGAATTTTGAGAAAACCAGGTTTTTTTTTTTTCCGATTCGGCTGAACTCCCTTTGGTCACTGATCTTGCAGTGAGTCCTCGCCGTATTGACGGATGAAATTTACAACAAAAGTATCTTGTTTATATAATTCCAAATAATTACTGTAAACATAAGTTAGTAAAATTGTAAAACATGTAGGATGAGACTTGCATTAGACTAGAATACTATGTAAACCTATTTTATCACTTGGACTCGAAGGCAAGGAAACCGGGTATAAGGTAGTCATATTCTAGAAGGTTTACAAGTTATAACTAAATTAGGATTAGATTAGCTAGAATCTTTCCCTCTCTATAACTAAAGGGGTTGAGGGGCGATTGTACGACATCTCACAAACAAATTAATTTGGTTAATTAACAAGAAATTGGGCTATAATTCTCTTCTGTTTTTCTTGTTCGTGGATTTCTACGAAGCCTTGAGAGAATTCACCTAGCGGGCTCATTAACCGTAGGATAATTAATAAAAATTTGAACTATAGTTTCACTACATATAGATCTACGATCTGACTGGCGGGATCTTCGATCGGAGATTTCAACAATGAAATATAGTTGTCGAAGTTGTAGGTCAGATTTGTAGGGGTTTCGTGCTAGTATTCGTTTCAGTTCTTATGTAGCTTGTTGTTGAGTTAAGTGATTATCCACATTATTACACCGGATATTTTGTTCCACCAATCTCTAAACCCTTATATAGATTACATCAATTTTGTTGAAAGTTACACATTTTTTATATGACAAATACCCAATATGTCCCTCTTACATATTTGGATCATCTATCCCTTAACTCCTAAAATACATATACACTACCTATTTTACATCAATTAAATTTACATCAATTTCCTACACTACATGCCGTCGCCGCCACCACCAGTCGCCGCCACCGCCACATCACCACCGCCACATTTTGCGGCCACCCCTGTAGTTACAATTGGTAAAAGGTCAAGGATGTTATCAAATTATGCCAAATGTACTAATTTATCATTTATCAGAAAATGCATTTAAGAGCTCCGAACTCTAATTTGCTATAGTCTCACGTCAAACATGGATTTTAAAACCTGCATCTTCAAATAGACAAGTTGGGAATTTTCCTATGTCATAACACATATATTTAGGCTCTAAAGTAACACAACGTTAGCAAACACTTCGTGAAATCTTTCGGTCGAAAATTCGTTTATGTTCATTTATTTAATAAACGAGTAAATACGGACATTTTCCGTTTGTTTAGTTAACGAGCAAACACGAAGATATGTCTTGTTCATCCATTTATGTTTGTGAACGTTTGTTAA
Source organism: Asclepias incarnata (assembly GCA_025447715.1). Taxonomy (NCBI): domain Eukaryota; kingdom Viridiplantae; phylum Streptophyta; class Magnoliopsida; order Gentianales; family Apocynaceae; genus Asclepias; species Asclepias incarnata. Next base: position 3,609 of record JAOEHQ010050158.1, read on the forward strand.
GCTGTTCGTTTATATGTTTGTTCATTTATATATCCTATTATGGTATATATATATATATATATATATATATATATAGGGGCTGATTATTGTAAAACAATTATTAAAATAAAATAAATAGGATAAAATCTTGACTATTAGATCATGATAAAACTGATGTTCGAAGATTCATTGAGCTCAAGTATATACACTGATGCACGAAGATTTTCATGATACACAGTGATATTCAGTTAAGAGAAAATAATTATTTTATTTGTTTTACTTTAATACTTGTTTTATTTAAAACAGAACCTAAATATATACATACAATCATATATGTTAACTATTATGATAAAGATGTAATAATTAACAAATAGATAAATGAAAAATTAACCTCTTAACAAATAGGTATCTGTTTGTTTAATATTCTTGTTGGTGCATTTGTTAGCTTAAACTTAAATGATTAAACACGTACACAAAATTCCATTTGTTTGAAGTGTTTGTGTTTATTTGTTTGTTTGTTTAAACAAAAACGAACCAACATGAAGAAGCTCATTCGTGTTCATTCAGTTCGTTTATAACCCTACATATATTGCTCATTATATCCATTTAGGTTACTTGCTTAAAATAACAATTCGCATTTCCAGTTATCCCAATTAGAACAGCGTACTAATTTTTATTTATTGACACCATTAGAATTAGTTCTGATTAAACTTTTGAGCAATTTTTAACCATGACTGTAGTTTAAGGCTTTAAGCTCATATACGACAATCTAATATATACTTGACATGTGACCATTAACTCGTATTTTGTTGACCTAACATATACCTTATTGAAAAATATGTGAATATAATTAAGTTCAACGAAATAAATAAAAAGCTTGTAACAAAAGTAATTTATTGTTTTACATATACATATATCATTAAGATTGGAAAATACAACTAAATAAAAAGTAACCTTACTTAACTTGAACAATCTAATGGGTACATGTCATAGTGTCATACAACGACATTAACTATTACATAGATGGTATGAACAATTTCAACCAATGTTTTAAAATAATCTATCATACCAAACGAGCTATCAACCGATTAATTTGAAAAGTTATATTCTCTTTTATCTATTTCCGCCCTCTTCTTCTGTTATCTATTACTTTTTATAGCATGGTATCCGCGCAATGCGACGGCGGTAACGACAACGACAGTGTGATGGTGACGACGAGTAGTGTAGGCTATTGATGTAAATGTAATTGATGTAAAATGGAGTAGTGTAGTTATTTTAAGAGTTGGGGGGATAGATGTTGTAAATTATTTCATTAAGAATATTTTAGGTATATTAAGTGGAGATGTTTAAATTAATGAATAAAGGAAGGGGTAATTTAGGAGAGAAAAAAAAGGGTATTTGTGTCATATCGCATATAGAAAATTTCAACATTTCAAAAAATAGAAGTGACTATAATTTTTATAAGTTAGTAAAGATAAAGATATATATAACCACCACTAAGATAGCCTAGTAATCAGTACATAATGCTGATTTTCTGCCAAGAGGTCTTAGATTACCTTATTAGGTAAACATTTTAGGGATAGCTAGGAAAAAGGTTCGGAAACGATCACATAGATACTGCTGTTAGGATGATGCATACACCCGAATCAAACACCTGCCTGCCTCGACTAACCTAAATAAAGAAAACCCAAACCATTTACCCCTTGTTCTTTATTTAACAAACATTATCTTTGAAAGGCTATAAGGCTGAAGATTAAACAATTGAACTTAAGTTTCCTATTTTTTATTCATTATATAGAGGGCATGATTTTTTTGAGCCGAGGGCATATTTACTATATGGTATATAAAAATGGTTTTGGCAAATATTAGATTGGCTATTAATTTTTAGGTCTTGCTAAATACAGCCCTAAGGGCTGTAATTAAGATGCATAAAATAGCTGTATACTTACCATAAAATTCAGGGGGTGAGCTTTTGATATGAAAGGTACAATTATTTTATGCATGTTAACTACAGCCCTTAAGGCTATATTTAGCATTTTCCTTAAAGAGTATTTAGCATTTTCCTTAATTTTTAAGGCATTAAATTTTATCTTTTTGTATTGATGTTGAAACTGGGTCGTGATCGAACTAGCCTACACGGGTTCATTCTACCTCAGATATATCTATAATATGATGGAACTCATTGACATAGGTCCCTCATATTTGTATTTTAGTATTTTTCGATAAAAAAAAAAAAGAACCATTTTTAGGGCCTTCCCTATCCACTCATCGTAAGTGGTCGTCTTATGTGGACGAGCAAGACACGGTTGGCACCATGTCGTCTTTCCCTTCCGTCGTCATGCCTCGCTATGTTTTGGAAACGGTTCGACGATATGGTAGCGGATGTATGTGTGTGTGTTTAATTATTTTTTTATTGGGGATAAGATGATGCAAGGGGTATGATAGGGAGGGGGTAGTTCTTGGGTGTGTCTTGGAGAGAGAAAACTGATGTGGCAATCAAGACGAGGGGATGACGAGTTCAGGATATGAAGAGGCCTTAATCATGATGTTTTGATTTCTCCGGAAGCAACATATCACTCTGAATGCATTCACATTTCAGATTAACATAATCTATTTGTGTTATAGATGGCAAAATCAATGTGAAAGACATCACAAATTAGGCAGTCACATAAAAGAAACTAAAGGAAGAATATAAAGGCAAATGGGCAAAGCTTGATTGCATGTTGCATGATGAGTAGATTTATGATCAGTGGGGCGTTCCGAAAGATGGTTTTTGGATATGGTAAAAGAGTGTATTCCATGACAGCTTTGATTTTTGAAAGTTGAAATATTGAGTTTTATATAACGATGGCCCAAATATAAATTACGAAGTAATTAATAGAATTGAATTCTGACCTTTTTATTGGTTGTATCCAAATACAACCTAAAGTATTTTGCAATCAAATCAAAATATAATAGTAAAATAATGTATATTAAAATTAGTAAATGTTATTTATAAAATGTCAAATATTTATTTCTTTTTATATTTAATATAAATAATTTATTAGTTTATAAAAATAATCATTTTTAATACTTTTTTTCTATAAAAAACAATAATTATAACCATTTGTTTTAGATACAAGCACAAATATGCAAAAAAAAAATATTGAATAAATAAAATAAAAAGGGTATATTGGGGTATACTGACCATTTTAAATCAAGAAACAGATGGTTTATGTAACAGCTTTATCCATATAGAGATGTATAGTGAAAAAACTTGTGATGAAGGAGTGAAGGATGAATACTGATAAAATGAACAAACCACGAGGACGGTTGTTGTAATTTAGTTGTGGATGTCGATGCAGAATTCTTTAATGTTAAATATTTATTTGCTATTACTGAAAACCAATGTTTAATGTAAGCCGTACGTGCCTCTTTATTGTTACTTCATTGTTTTTTAACCTATGCATCGAATCTCCCCTTAATAACATTTACTGGTTTACCATGTGGCCATGTGGTTATATATCAATACATCATATATGTATATATATATATATAATGGGGTTGGTTATTGTAAAACAAATATTAAAGTAAAACAAGTAAGATAAGATCTTGACCATTAGATCATGATAAAATTGATGCACGAAGATTCATAGACATAAGGATACACAATGATGCACGGAGATTCTCATGATGCACAACGATTTTCAGTTAAGTGAAAAAGATTGTTTTATTTGTTTTACTTAAATATTTGTTTTATTTGAACCAGAACCTATATAATATATATATATATATATATATATATATATATGCAGATACCAAGTTGCTACATTGGACTCTTACTTTCATAGACAATGAATATATTTAGTCGATAATCATATCTCATGGTTAGGTAATTACTAATAATTAGTTGGTCCATAAGTAAAGAAAGAAGTACTCATAATCCAAAACCAATGCCTAAGAATTCATTACTTCTGCTCAAGTTGCAGGTTACTACTCGAATATAAGCCCTTGTGATTCTGCATTGTTCGATCGTTCTTGGGTTCTAGCTGACGACGGCGTACATTTGCATTGGAAGTATTGTAAGTGTATTACTACTTTCTAGCTCCTCCCTTAATTGGCTCGATCTCTTCTCTAGGTAAACAATATATGACTACGTACTTATGGCGAAAATAGTAAATAGTTTTACGTTATATTGCTTTGTATATATTATATGCATTTTGAAGATGATTGAATATATGATATCAAATAATGAGTTGCAATAAAATGAGTTGTGAGAAGTGATATTTGGATGCGCTTTTGTTGTTTAAACTCTATTCAAGTGATTATAATCGAAAAAATAAGCTAGTAGCTAGATAAATGTCCAAAACTAATTATCAGACTACAAAATAGCCGGATACAATTCACATAACCTTTTTGTTTTTACTAGATTTTTGTTTATATATATTGTTAGTAATTATAATTAGTGTTGTTTCTAGTTTGTTTATTACTGCATTTGCTAGTCATTTGACCATATGAGTTTTGGTCGGTATCAATTGTACCGGCCACTAGATAGGTTTCACGGAGAATATTGATGTGTGTCAATAATGAGAAGGGCGATTTTCTTGGTGTTTTGGATGTTGGTTATGGTGGTGGTGCCCGTGTCAGTTAATGGAAAACATGGAAATGTATCAGTTAGATCTTCATCACCATTATCTTTAAAGCCTAGTTCTGTGAATATTGGAGCTTTATTCACAGTGAATTCAGTTATTGGGCGTTCTGTGAAGCCTGCTATATCAGCTGCTATCGATGATGTTAACTCTAGTCCAAATATTCTTCAAGAAACTAGATTGGATCTTATTTCGTATGATACCAATTGCAGTGGCTTTCTTGGCACCATTGAAGGTACGTTGTTGCATCTGATTTTAGAAGATATGATGCATTTGCTACTTGTGTGCACTAACAACTACTACATTCACGATTACAGTACATAATAAGAATTCTAGTAACGATCAAGCAACTAAGCAAACTGTTGGTCCACATTGTGCCTCTAATTTCTTGTTTACTTACTGATACAGCTTTGCAGTTGATGGAAAATGATGTGGTTGCTGTAATAGGACCACAATCCTCGGTAGTCGCACACTTAATTTCCTTCATTGCAAATAAACTTCAGGTACCACTCCTCTCGTTTGCTGCAACAGACCCAACACTTTCTCTTCGATACCCTTACTTTGTCCGCACCACACAAAACGACTACCACCAAATGTCTGCCATTAGTGACTTGGTTTTCTATTTCGATTGGAAAGAAGTCATTACCATATCTGTTGACGACGATTATGGTAGAAACGGGATTTTGGCCTTAAGTGAAGCCCTTTTCATGAAACGAGCAAAGATTTATCACAAAGCTTCAATTACTCCAGGTGCATCTCAAAATGAGATCACTGACCTACTAACAAGAATCAACTTGATGGAGTGTCGGGTGTATGTCATACACGCAAGTCCTGACTCTGGTCTTGATATTTTCACTGTGGCAAAGAAACTTGGGATGATGACAAGTGGTTATGTTTGGATTACCACAGATTGGCTTCTGGCAGTTTTGGACTCATTGGATGTCCCGGATGCTATGATGATGGATAACATACAAGGGGTTATCTCTTTGCGACCACACACTGCAAATTCTGATATCAAGACCTCTTTTACAACTAAATGGAAGAGTATGAAAGACAAACAGACATCAAGCTTTAACTCATATGCTCTGTATGCTTATGATTCTGTATGGTTAATTGCACATGCTCTAGATAAATTCTTGAAATCTGGAGGAAGTATCACATTCACTAATGTTTCTAAACTCGAAAACATCAGTGGAAGTAAGATTCAGCTTTCAGCCCTTAGGATATTTAATGAAGGAGAGAAGCTTCTCAGAGCAATTCTGGCCACAAAATTCATGGGTTTGACAGGTGAGGTAAAGTTTGACCATCACAGGAACTTGATGCATCTGGCTTATGATGTCGTAAACATAGGTGGAACTGGTTTACGCACTATTGGGTATTGGTCAAGCTATAGAGGTCTTTCAATTACTGTTCCTGAATCATTGTACGGAAAGAATTCAAACAATTTTACTAGTGATCAACATCTTTATAGTGTCATTTGGCCTGGTGGAATGAGTAAAAAGCCTCGGGGATGGGTCTTTCCAAATAATCAAAAGCCTTTGAGAGTTGCTGTGCCCTATGGAAATAGTTACAAAGAACTTGCGACAAAAGACAAGTCTCCTCAAGGGGTAAGAGGATATTGCATCGACGTCTTTGAAGCTGCTCTTAACTTACTTCCTTACCCCGTCACTCCAGAATACATTCTATACGGTGATGGTCAAATAAACCCAAGCTATAACAATCTTGTTAGAGATGTTGCGGAAAATGTAAGTACTTAATCAAATGTTTGAAAGATCGTTTTCTTTCCTGTTTTAGTTTCATCTCTAAGGATCGTCTTACAGTATGAATTTATTAAGTCTAGAAATGAATTATAAATGTTAACATCTTCATTTGAAATTCAAAATTTTGAGAGAATGGTGATCTTACTAATAGAATTCTCTGTTTTAGCTGCTGATAGAGAAATACTAATTGATGTTAATTAGATCTGTTAAAAGAACCTATAAAACTTTAAGGCCCTAATTAAACTTACTCATGACCTTAAAAGTCTAAAGTTTAGGAGAATATTTATAATTTATGATTATCAGTAATAGTAGTCAGCCAGCCAGGGTTCGGTCCATGTACACTTGAAAAAATAGTTTAGGGTTCGGTCAATGTACATATAGTGGCTGAATCATATTAATTCTTTGTTTTTTTGTAGATTCTTTGCTTCTTTATTTCTGGTGTGTTTGCCTAACAGTTATCTTGATTTATTTGTATTCTCAGAAGTATGATGCTGCAGTTGGAGATGTTATTATCACTGCAGACAGAAAGAAGTTAGTTGATTTTACCCGGTCTTACATGGAATCGGCCCTTGTCATAGTTGCTCCTGTCAACAAATCAAAACCCAATACATGGGCCTTTCTTAGGCCGTTCACCATTGAAATGTGGCTGGTCTCCTTTGGTTTCTTTCTTTTCGTTGGATTCGTTGTTTGGATTCTCGAGCATCGATTAAATGATGAATTTCGTGGACCACCCATGCGACAGGTTATCACAGTTTTATGGTTAGTATCTTGTCTGGTTGTGTGCACTTGACTAATTTTTAATGGCTACTAATATGTCTACCTAAACTGGTACGTACAAGCTTTTCATTTTCTTAGTCAAGTGTCGAAAGAGCATATGATGATAACTTTTTGTAGCCTGTGATGTGACTGTCAATTTGGAGAATCAGCAAGAAGTAGTAGGAGATAATACTCGTTCCTAATTATAAATGTCATTGTATCCAATATTGACGGTTTTTGCTTGAAACTTTTCAGGTTTAGCTTCTCCACAATGTTTTTTTCACACCGTAAGAATCAATCTTGATTGACTTATTTACACAACTCTTCAAGTTCAGAACAACAATTTAAAGTGGGCATTTACATATGCAGGGGAAAAGACTGTGAGCACTTTGGGACGATTTGTAGTCATCTTGTGGTTGTTTGTAGTTTTTATAATAACTTCTAGTTATACAGCTAGCTTAACATCAATCCTCACGGTACAACAACTAACTGCAAGCATTGAAGGGATAGATGGCTTGATATCAACCAACGACCCGATTGGAGTTCAAGATGGAACTTTTGCTTACAAATTTTTACTTGAAGAGCTCAATATCGCCAAGTCTAGGATCAAGCTATTGAATGATGAGGTGGAGTATTTAAATGCGCTTCGTTTAGGTCCACAAGGCGGTGGTGTGGCAGCCATCGTTGATGAACTTCCTTATGTTGAGCTCTTCATGCGTTACACCAATTGTGAGTTCAGGATCGTTGGTCAAGAGTTCACAAAAAGTGGTTGGGGCTTCGTAAGTTACCTTTTCTACTTAACTTTTCCCTGTAAGCATATCAATGCAAACTCGACAACAATAATACCCAAAGTATATAAGCTAGCATGCATACCAAGAATGCAAAAGAAAAGAATACAAAAAGATTAGAATGTTGACTCGGATTTCCTTAAAAACTTGGATTACCTTGTAATATATAGGATTCAAGAATTTATATCGATGTTCAAGTAGAAAATTAGAATGCTTGACTTCAAAACTAAAATTGCCTTGCAGGTATTCCAAAAAGATTCTCCTCTAGTAGACGATCTATCTACAGCGATCCTCCAACTTTCAGAAAACGGCGACCTGCAACGAATCCACGACAAATGGCTCTCTTCAACTGCGTGCTTGACTCAAACTACCGAAGCTGATGGAAAAAATCTCTCGCTAAATAATTTCTGGGGCCTATTCCTCATCTGTGGTGTCGCATGCTTCCTTTCTTTGATCATTTACTTTGGTATGATATTATGTGAGTACCGCCAGCACAATGCTGATGAAGAACAAACCCGTGAGATGGTAGAATGGGACTCAAGAACACGTAACAGCAGATGGTCCTTTTGTTCAACCAACTTCAAGAAGTTGATTCATTTCTTTGATACAAAAGAGGAAGACATCAGTCATACGCTTTCGCATAACAAGAGTGAAGGCACAAGGGACCCAGAAACATAGTGGAGACGTAATACGCGTACTACTATACCAACGAAGAAGGGGGAACAAATTGATTAAACTTACATTTAACATGTTACTTTTAGTTAGAAATGAAGTAGAAAAGTTGTAGGTGAAGATATATGGCCCTCTAGGTCAGAAGTACGTTAAACAACTTGCGAAAATTTGTTGCTTACAAACATATGTGACTTTTGATAACTTGAAATTATTATATATGTAATGTTCCCAGCCAGCCACCCCACCCCGAACCACATTTTTAAAAACCCATCTCTCATCAGAATTGAAGACACATTTTAGTGATACGAGAACTAATTAGAGACGACGAAGAGATCACTTAACCGACCAACCCGGATTACACCGCGCCCTTAGCAAACCAGGCCTTCAATACTCAATAGTATAAGACCCTCCATCATCACTACTATACATATATCACTTTTTTATAACTCTCCTCCATTGTGCATCCTTTTCTCGTTTAAGAACCTCGCCTCCATTAGAAAAGGCTTGTTCGATCCAAATTTTAGAAAAAAATTGTGTATGGAAACAATTGTAATATATACTCACAAACTGGGGAGATATAAATGAAACAGGGGCCACACATAAAGTCTCAAGGTTCTTATTCTTGTAGTGAATCGTTAAGTACAGTTAGTTCATTAATCAATATAATTTGTACGTAGTAGTAGTCTTGACTTTTGACCAAATAAAAAATTATGATTTGAAGTATATATTAACCCAACAACGTACATGAAGGTAAATCCAGCTACTACTCCTAGCTAGTCCTGAATAACTTGAAACCTGGTCAGCACGGCATGGACATTATTAAAAAATAGTTGATGATAATGATATAATATAAGTAAGATATAAATACGTATTTAATAAACGAGTTAAGCTTAAGCATCTAAAATTACTCACGAGACCAATTGATCATATCATAGTCTCACAGACGAAGACTGCAGGTCACAGGTTCAAAACTTGTCAAAGGCAAGTGGAGAAACTTTATCTTGTGATCCATGTGTGAGGATGGTGCTTTATCGGGCATGAGTTCTATGCGGTGTGTGCTCTGGGTATCAAGACGGTACATGTAACCAGTGGGTTCCCACCCATTTACCCTTTTTTTATAAAAAGATTACTCACGAGCTAAGCTCGAGCATAGCTGAGCTGAGTTTGATGCATCTCAGATTGTGATGTCTTGAGCAGTCCCCATTTGACCTACCAGAGGCTCGGCCATTGATGTGTAAAATCTAGTTTTAAATTTATAAATAAGAAATTATCGATATATATTACGACTTGTACACAATTTACTGATAAGTTAATAAATGAATACATTTATAAAATTGATAAGATTATTTTCAGCAAAAATAAAATGATAATGATTATTTAAGAAAAGAAAAACATAATTTTGTGGCATAAATAAGTTTTTTTAAAAGAAATATCTGGAAGTTCTTTTTAATTTTCTTTTTAACAATTTATATGGATGGCAAATATGCCATATCAAGGCTAAAATGCTACATAGATCGATGACACATGGATGCCACCTAACGAGTTGTGAAAAACATCTGGTTAAAATTTGAGTCGTTACTTGAAAGTTTAAGTATGATAATGATATTTTCAAAAGTATCTTGAAATAAAAATGAGATTACATTATTTACTAATATTTTCTGAACTTAACCCTAGAGATAAATCAAGATAAGTGTGTTGAAAATTTAGGTGAAATAAATGTGACTTTTCACATTTGGACACAAATAATAAATAGTATTTGTTACTATTATATTTATTATTTAGGTTCGTTGTGTTCGTTTAGATTAGAGAGGATTTCAACGAATTAAATAGTGTCCAAAACGGAGCAAAGATAAATGAGATAACGATGCTCAAAGTTGTGTTATGAGTTATTAATGAGATGTTCATTATCCCACATTGGTGCATTAATGGAGTTTAATACACTTTATAATGTTCAATTATGGTGGAAAAACAATTCCTAATAAGGTGTTACACCCAGTGGCAACCAGGAGGTGCGAAGCACTTGATGCGCCTGCGCCAGGGCCTGTGACCAAGAACGGGTTCGGGTCGTGGGCCGCTTTTGGGCCACTTTCATTTTGGCTAGGTCTGGCTCGAACCATTGGCTAACTTTTTGAACTTAACTAGCTAGAGACCTTTAGATTCATATGCAGTTTCATGTGTTGATTGCACCATTATGTTGAGTTTCAATGCACCATGATGACTACTATCAATGGTGCATTTAATGTGCTCATCAATATACAGTTTCAGTTTCTCTCTATAAATAGAGAGAGCTGTAGTATAGAAAGAACACAAGTTTTCACCACCATCTTCACACTGGCAAACCTTTTTCCTGCATTCTCTGACTTTCGTTCAGTCGTCGAATGTATAGTTCTGGGTGCTTGGTTAATTCCGACAGTACATACTTCTTAGGTTGTTGTACCCTGGTAGACAGACGGGTTTACTTGAGTGGCCTGAAATATGTTTTAAGGGACCTCCGTTTAACAGAAATCCTCAGCCAGCCCCCTGTCTTTATTTTATTTCAATCTTGTTTTCTCATTCTAAAAATCTATTTTCGAACTTTTAATTATTGTTATTTCCTTTTAGTTATTTTAATTTTATTTTTTGTCCTTGTATTTTATTTTCTTGTTTAAGTAATTCTAAATTTCCTTTGTAATTTCATATTGTAATTTAAAAAAATATTTTATTTTGTGAACGGTATTCCTAGAAAGTGTTAGATTCAATGTTCATGAAATGTTCGTATATAGTGCTTGAACTTTGTTTTAATTGGTGCTTGAACTTTGTTTTAATTGGTTTCGTAGATGTGTTTGTTCTATTATGAAATTCAACGGTAATTAAGTTAAATAAAGACACAATTAAGACCCCTAAGTGCATATCATGTACTCGTGTATTTTCATGCCTCAAACAATATGTTGACTTGCTTGACAAACATCAACAATTTTACTACACTCCAAACCAAAGGATTTTAATACAAACTCCCTACCTAATTAACCCTCCAATCACTCCATTCCAACACTTTATAACTATCTCTCCACTCATGATCAATATAAGCTCATGTTCATATTATATCATGGGTGTGGGTCACAATAAACAAACAGTCATAGATCACCCTAATTGTTTTATCAATTAAGCGCTCAAAAATCCAAAGGTTAAGTTTAAGATTACTACATAATCATGGGCTGGTTATCTGGATCAAACAAATCATTAAGCAAAGATTTATGGATAGGAGGGGCAATATTATTGGTCATTCTTCTCACCATCATCTTGAGGAAATTGGCAGTTTATGTGGACTCCCAAGCACAAGCAAGATCGTTGGTTGAGGCACAAGGTAACCATAATAATCATAAGAACATAGGGTTATCTTCGTTATCTACTACCAAGAGTATTAGGACTTATGCACTTGAGGAAATCAAGGTGGCAACAAGGGAGTTCCGAATACGGATAGGTGTTGGAGCCACGTCCTATGTTTATCTTGCTGAACTTGGTGATGGCCAGTTTGGTGCGGTCAAGAGGGTGATGGAAGAGAGGGGCGGTTGCCAGAAGATGTTTCTTGATGAAGTCTCCATCTTGCTTAGGATTTCTCATCCTAACTTGGTTGCATTGTTGGGATTTTGCTTAGACAAAGGTAAGTCTAAGCATATTATTATGGTTATATATTGCATAAATATGTTATTCTTGATTATTTTCAGCTTAGCTAATAAGTTATAGCAAGCAATCTTTTTATTAATCACGTCTTAATTGAACTTCATTAATGTTACCATTCCGATCCTTAGCGCATGTCAACCTACAACGATCGATTAGCCATATATAACATCAACTACTTTTTCCAATCCCAAATGTAGCTCTTGAAATTTAGTTTATATATATATAGAATTGATCAGAAAAAACAAAAGGCAAACGTAGAACAATTAAGAGATGAAAATTAATGGTGGCTTCACGGTTCAGATATTCAATATCGATATAAATTATATTAATACAGTAATAATATATCTACGGTATTATGCATGGTTAATTTGTATGTTTATTGTACGACGACTTTGTCTTGTATCTTTGTCTTGTATCTTAAGTCGTATCCAACTAACCGGACATAAAGAGAAAAGAAAACATCAAGACAAGATTTCAAAAGCCATTTTGAGAATAATATATGCACGTACATTCCTAGTTTTGTACTCTCCTCCGAATTGTCGTATGGTTACTTTTTACTACTAATTAAGGGGTTATCTTGTCAAAACCTATGTATTCGTCTTAATATAAACAAACACTAACATGCCATTTTTCACAATTTATTAAGTATTCAGAATAAACGTTTCTTCTTGCATTTTATTTCAATATATTAATTAAAAACAAAACAATGCCATTGTCTGTAGTCAGTGTAATATTAAAAGGGAGAACGGCTAATTTACTTCAACTTCTAATTAATATATGTTTTTAATTATAAATTATAATTAGTTTAGTTATATATTTTTCTTCTAGAAAATCTGCTCCTTATCTATCTATATCATCTATACCTATCTATGTATATATATATGACTGTATATATAGTAAATGTAAAAAAAAAGAAAATCGGAAGGAACCCTGCCTTTAATCCTTTATACCGCATTTGATACCTACACAATCATCTGTAAGATTTTAGTGTACTGGGGGACTAAATGTGTGATATATCATTGACAATTTCTGTATCAACTAATAGTTTAATTATTTTATACTACTAAAGTACAGATTAAGAAGTAGTAACGCCTATATATAAAACCGGCCTATTAACATTTTTGTATATGGATTGCAACAGGTGAGCAGCTTCTTCTGTTAGAATATATACCAAACAAGTCTCTCTTTGATCGGCTCCACACCAATAAAGGCAAACTTTCAGGAACCCTCTCATGGTCGAGTCGTTTAAGCATTGCCTTGGACATCGCTTATGCCCTTGACTACCTCCACTCTGTAGCCGACCCACCCGTTATCCATAGAGACGTCAAGTCATCCAACGTCCTTCTCATTAACGACGATCATGCTAAACTAGCGGACTTTGGCCTATGCAAATTAGGGCATGATTCTTACAGTGCCCAAACCCCAACAATCATACGCGGCTCTTTAGGCTATGTTGATACCAATTACCTCAACACAGGCCTAGTATCACCTAAAAGTGACGTATATAGCTTTGGAGTCTTGTTACTCGAACTTATAACCGGGATGAAATCATTACAAGGCTCGATAACCCTAGCAGAGTTAACGAACGAGTGTAGGAAGCATCAGGATGTGGATGTTATGATGGGGATGTTGGATCCGAAACTCGATGGTCAAGTCAATGTAGAACAATTTAGAGTTCTAGTCCATGTGGCCAATATGGCATTGCTAGAGAACTCGATGGCAAGACCAAATATGGCGGAAATTGCATATAGAATGTCAAGTTGTATGGAACATTCTGATATCGATTTGCCCGTATGATTATAGGTTCATCGATAGCACGTATATACATTGTGAATTATTTTATTAGGTACACTTATAGGTGCACTAAACGTACTTTGTACAGAACATTCTTTATAATGCATAAAAGTGATACAAGACATCACTATTTTATTTGTATACTATACTTTAGTTTCGTATATATACAGATCAATATATTAAAAAAAATTAAAATTGTGTAGATTGATAATTTAGACATATATATACATTTTTTACAGTAATTTTTAAAAATTCAAAGTTTAATGTACATTCAAATAAACTGTCTTCTAAATAAATGTAAATACAAACATAAATAAAAACTTTGTTTATCCATATTATGTTAAATATGTCTTTTCTTATTTTTAAAAACTTTTTTTTTTCAAGAATCGTGAGAACCCCTAAATTAATTATATATTGGATCATATGTTTTTAAAGTTCATTCATATGTGAAACGTTATAAAAGTTCATGTTGTAGAAAGAAAATTTTCAAAACCTTATATATAGTCGTTTGTTCCCATGTGAACGGAAATGCGAACAAATTCATTTACAAGTAAACAAAAGACTATTTTGAAAGATTTGAATATGAACTTTTATAACATTTCACATGTAAATGAGCTTTAAAAACATGTGATCCAAAACATAATTTATGAGTTTTCACGGTTCTTGCAAAAAAAAGAAAAAAAAGATTCTGTAAATAAGTATCCACTGTTAAATACAATAAATTGTACATCATTTTTAGATAAGAAAATTTAATTTTAAGTAACTTGAGATTAACTAAATTTAATAAATTGTAGATATTTTTTAGATAAATAGACGATAGCCTATAACAAAAAGTTCCGACTATCTATGAATGACCAATATCGGAATGCCAATCTAGAGATGAGCCTACGAAAGATTTCAAGTTCAGACTGGCCTCCTCACTTTGTTGTAGAAAACTTTTAATTAGGAAAGACAAACTTTTAAGTTAATTGAGTTTTTAATTGATCAATTAAAAAATTAAATTACTCCGTAAGTTTTAGTACAACTCTCAAGTCTCAAGAAGAATAACAATCAAAATTGAATTCCATATACAAAAAGTCAAGAACTATTATCTGGGCTCCCAACTAAGTAGACAAATTATTGGGCTTACAGTAAACCTCAGTCCAAAGTCTTACAGCCTTTGCTAAATGATTTCTTCCTTTTTTTTTCTTGTTTATGCTTGTTTTATTTCTATAGATTTTAATTTTAATTTTCTGGTTTTGGTCTCACATTTCTTTAATTTAAGCTTCTAAATAAAAACCATTTTGTTATTTAAAACCAAAATAAATCACATTTATAAAGTGAAAGTTGCATTTCGTAAACATTACATATATTGGACCACATCTTATATAATCAAAGTAACGTGAAATAATTCTAAAGTGTGGTATTCTATAGTAGGAAATTTCCAGAACAAATTAAGGACCTTACATAAGGAGTACTTCAAGTCATATGAATAGGCGGTGCCGGTGGCGGATGCAAGACCAAATACTACTAGGTTCACAAAATATTTAGACTAAATGTATTTGTTTTACCTAGTACATTTTAGAAACATCAGTATTTTTGTTACAAAATATAGACGTATGCGAAAAAAATCATGTCGTTAACGGGCATGCCCTGCTCATCTCTGTGAATAGGTATTTTTTTTTCATCGTGTGTTATTATCTTACACTTGGATTCTTCTTCTCATTACAAAGTATTCTTCTTTAATAATAAAGTATTTATTTCATTTGTTTATTTGTTCTTAGTTGCATTGTTTTGTTTTTTCTTTCTATTAATTGCCTTGTGTGCAGGTACATTCAAGAATTGGGTTCTAAAAGCAAATTCGTGGCAACTTTTGCTTTGCTGATATCCTTGTTACAAAATGACTACAAAGGAACAATACATATGTAGTATTTGTTAAATAAATATTTTGTTTAATGAGCTTATCATTCCCGTACAAAATAACTAAAAAATTAACTACAAAGGAACAACGCATGCTAAGAAATAAAACTAATAAGTTATCATATGCGAACAAAACAAAAAAAAAAAAAAATTAAATAAATTAACTACAAATTAAGGAACACTTTTTTGTTTAAAATAAATGTTCGCATTATTATTATTATTATTTGTTTCAAAATAAATTTTACTATTTTAGTCTTAATAATTTTTTCACAAAACTATGAGAAATTTATTAAAATAAACGATTATTATAGCATGAAGGGAGAGTTACAACTAAAATTCAAAATTTTTTTAATATAATTTTCGACCAACTTATATATATATATATATATACTAGCACGGTACCCACGCAATGCGACAGTAGTGGCGGCGGAGGCGGCGGTGTAGTGGTGGCGCGACCGGTGGTGATGGCGGCGACTGATGGTGGTGGTGTCGAGTGGTGTAGGTAATTGATGTAAAGGAGTTAGTGTAGATATGTTAGAAGATAAATGATTGATAATGTAATTTAATTAGGGCTTTAAACGAACTGAACAGTTCATGAACCGTTCGGCGGGAAGTTCGTTCGAGTTCGTTCGTTTAGTTAAATGAACGAACACGAACACAAAAATCTGTTCGTTTAGTTAAATGAACGAACATGAACAAAGCTCTCGTTCGTTCATTTACGTTCATGAAC
>JAOEHQ010050169.1:0-20273 GCA_025447715.1 Asclepias incarnata
AACCTAGCAATAAATCACAATACACATAATATAAGGTCATCATCTCAATAAGGTCATCTAGCCATAATTCACTAGTTTCCCATTCACCCATTTCACAAAATCTCATTTTCATGATTATCTCAATTACCATCTCACTATGGTTATTTCACTTTACACAATGTGGTTACACCGAAATTATCAAAACATCATTTTCTCAATCGTGACCATATCGTATTACTAGCATTTCATCATTAGTAATATTTTCAACTCAATAACAATATCACTTGGTCATTACTTAAACATATACTAGAGTTCAACAACAAAATATCCATTTCAATCAAAAACCCCCAAATCAATTTAGCTCAAGAACCCTAACTCAACCCAATCATAATAATCCCCAAAATTCTATTGGGTTACATGAACCCTAAAATCACAATAAAAACAATATCAATAGAAATCATACCTCAAGAAGATAACAATACTAATATTAAAACAATCACTTGCTTTTCTTCCTTCCTTCTTTGTGTGAGTCGACACACACACACCCCCAATTTAATATTTGCTAGAATACTTGGAGATTGCTATCTCATCATTATCACTAGAGCTCTTGAACATGAAAATCTTATTATTACTATGAGATTATTTGATTTGGAATTTGATGTAATCTAAAACATTATAAAGGATTTAAAGAATGGAAGAAAGAATTGAGAAGGAAGGAGGATAAGAGGATAGATGGGTGGTGGAAAGTGGTCACCAAAAGATAAGGTGGGCATCACCTCCCAAGGCCACGGCTTCACATAAAATAGGTGGGTTTTATACCCGCTATCCACTAAAGTTCCAACTAATTTAGTCCCATATATCAAAATAAAATACTAGGAACTTAATTTAAAGATAAAACTACAAAAGTAGATTATTTTATTATATTTAAAATCTTGGGATGTTACAGATGTAAAGAAGTTTTGCCTATCGGAGGACATGACCTATGATAGGAATACTGAGAGGACTGGGATTAGGGTATAAGAATAGGATATGTATTTTACTTTTTCGGGGCACTTTGGGTAGGTTTGTCTGTGAGACATAGATTACCAGTGGCTCCGAGGCACTTATTATACCTTTACGAAAAACGATTAGGATTATGGGGTAGTTTCTTTCTGGTAGGGACTTATAGGTAGTTTCTTCCTGGAATAGGGCTTAGGGGTAGTTTTCCTGGCCTAGGTTATTTTATAACATAGGCAGACTAGTAGCCCTTTTCTTTATAGGCTTACCGGACCTTAAGTTTATCTCGTCCATATTTGCTTATATGTATGTATACCTGCAGGATGTGATATTTGCTTAAATATATGTATGTCTGCATGAGGTGATACTTGTATGTTGATTTCACATGCTCACGATTTTGGTGATATATCGTACATTTTTATGTTTTATGTTTATGTTTTAATATGTTTCTATGTCCTGATTTATTAATTTTATTGTATTTTATTCATGCAATTCTTTTATGATATGTATGGTCATTACCACACACGCTCATATGCACTCATTCTTTTATGGTCGGAGGTCCTTCTGGAAGTCTTTCTACCCTTGTGGTAGAGGTAACACTGTCTACATCTCACCTCTCTTATACTTCGTTTATACGGGGATTGTGTACAGCAGTAGTAGTAGTAGTAGTTGTTGTTGTACTTTAACTTGAGAACAAATATCTCACTAATTTAAATTTTCTACCATTATATTATATATATTATTAAAACCATCGGAGTGAATAGTATCACATTTGTTTTTTGTGGCTAAACATAAAACAAATAGCATATATATATATATATATATAATAAATGAATCATTAAACAACATTTGAGATGGATGATATGGTTTTGTTCTCCTCCTCTTATAAGATAGGCGTGGGTTCGAGGCTACCCCCCACGCATTTCCCTTTTTTATTTTTATTTTTTTATAAAAAAAATTTACATTTCCACCCCTTTTTTTTTAATAGTGCCACTTTTTTGTGGCTAAACATAAAACAAATAGCATATATATTTAATAAAAGAATCATTAAACAATATTTGGGATGGATGGTTAATGGTATGGTTTTGTTCCACACCTCTTATGGAAAAGGCGTGGGGGCATTTTGTTTTTTTTTTTATATTTTTTTTTAATTTTTACATTTTCATCCTCATCTTTTATTTCCAAAATTTACAATTTTGGCATTTCTATTTTTTTGCTTTTATCTTCTTTTTTTTTTAATTTATATATATAACCCTTAACTTTTACATTTTAGAATTTATATATATTAGTTTAATTATTAACATCTAATGTTTCTAAATTTTTTGTTGCAGCTTTTGACTTTTATTTTAATATTGCATTTTTTAAACCAAAATTTTTTAATTTGTACCAATTTGTTTATTTGTAACATAAATTTTGTAGTTCTTTGGTAATTTATGACTTTTGTAATTGTTTTTTTTTTTAACATTTTGTTTTTTTCAACATATATTTTATAACTTTTTGCTATTTTTATAACTTTTGTATTTGGTTTTTGTAACATTTTTTTAACATATATTTGGTAACTTTTTTATTTTTATAAAGTTTGTAACATTTTCGTTTTTAACATTTTATTTGTGCATTATCTTTTTGAATTTTTTTTTATACTTTTTCTTGATATTTTTTTGGCATTTTGTTAAACATTTTTTCCCCTTTGTGTTTTTGGGAGTAAACACGAACATGCCGTTGTGGTTGTGATATTGCCTTAAAAACGAAAACGGATATCCGAGGCAAAAACAAAATAGGTACCCGCGACATCGCAGAGATGAACCTGCTAGTTTAAATAAAAAGTCTCCAATATGTTATTAACATTGCTTTTTACTTTTGTAAAATATCTAAACTAATTTGTACTTTATAATAAAAGCATATACATATTTCAGCTTAAAAAAAATAATTACACAACAGACATGCATCCATAATAAACTTGGTTTACAAATAAATCAAACTCAAACTTAACTTAATTAAAGATATTAAACTTTCAACGAAAAATAAATCTCAATAATTAAATTTTCCATAATTTAACCAAAAAAAATATATTTTAAAACATGTTATTAATAACCATTTTTTATTTCATAAATCTTAAAAAGTGATTGGCCACCCATATGTTACAATGTGAGGTAGGGGTTTTCCTTTTGAATAGGTCTTGGGTTCGAATCTCTCTACGGGGTTTCATCTTCAGAGTGCTATCCCCAAGGGTTCCCTTGAGGGTGGTAACGAGGAAACGTACGTGGATCGTGGATGGGGGTCTGCATACTGCCCGTTTGGATGTCACTGTGAATACCCGATCGCTAACAACTAATTCGTCGTTCTTATAAAAAAAATTACTTTATAATATATATATATATATATTCTCTAGATTAAAAGAAAAATGAAACAATACTTCCATTCAGAATAAACATTGACTTTCAAATAAATGCAAATACCAAAATAAATTTTAAAAAAATTCAAACCTATATTAGCAACAATTTTTTTTATTAATTACATTATTACCAGTTATATATATTGAATGAACTAATCGATAATTCACATAAAAACTTTAAGGTGATATCATCTTTAAGTTATATTATCTTCTTTCAATCATATATGTATCAGAATATCTTAATCGAAAATATCAAGTCATATTAAAATTTTAAAATTGTTAAGCCATATTAAATTTACACTATCCGTATACATAGTGGATTAAATTAAGAAAACTTTACGTTAACTCACATTTTCGATAAGTGTATATACTAGAAATATCATTTTGCATAAACTTTTTAAAACATTTAATATAGTTTTTTTTAACCTAACGTGTGTATACACGAGACTAAAATCTAACTAGTGCGACATATAAATAATGGTATAACAATGATTGATATGCTTTAAATATGTAATGTTTTAACATATATGTAGTCATTTAACACATAATCAAACTCATCTAATCCATATGAAGTTAATGAACAAAAATAAATGTTTCGAATGCTTTTAAAACGTAATATTTTATATTTGCTCGTGTGTATATACAGTTGTAAAACCTAGTATGATAAAATAGCATTTTTTTTAACAAGACATATTTCATGTAGTATAAATGTATAATAGTGTATTTATCGTTGATAAGAAATATTGTATACATATGTTCAAAATCTTATGGAGAATGCTAGATAGCGACTTAATTACATACGCAACATTGTCGAAGTAGGTATGCACCAAAACTAAAGTAACGATATGTCTTTTCAAACGTAGAATCCTTTTCAAACGTAGAATCTTGATAGTCAAATTGTGATATTTTGACAAAAATCATCAGATATAATTAAATAAAGACTAGAATCTTTAACGTCTAATCTCTTAAACGAAAATTTATAATTATATTATAAATCAAATTTTAAATTTTAAGTTTTAAGAATAAATTAATAAACTTCCGTTAGTACATACTACAAGAGGTGACGGTGGTTGGCGACCGGCTAAGCCGACCTGTATCTTTGAAATGTCTAACATAGAAATATATAAAAATTATGTTTTATTTATTGGTTGAATATTTAAAGGTAGGAATGATTAGGAATATTTAAAATGATGGAAGGCATAATAGATATATAAATATAAAAGTAAGAAGCTATTTTATGGTAATATATTAATATTTATATATTTGAAAAATCAAATTTAAGACTAATATCTAAATCTTTTATATAAAGGTATAGATAAGTATCTAGCATACGTGATAATAATATTATATAGTAGTACGAAGACGATTTAGTGCAACTGTGCAAGAAAGTATTTTACTTTGTGGGGCGTAAAGGTGCAAATGTTAAAGTATATAAAAACATTAGAAAAATACGTAAAATATAAACAAACTTTGATCACGTTATCATTAATAGATAGATCTATCAAAATTACTATTATTAAAAATCAAGTGTCATTTATTGTCTTAAAATAGAAACGAACTTTGTCACGTTACCATTTTTAGAAATGAGATT
Source organism: Asclepias incarnata (assembly GCA_025447715.1). NCBI lineage: Eukaryota > Viridiplantae > Streptophyta > Magnoliopsida > Gentianales > Apocynaceae > Asclepias > Asclepias incarnata. Next base: position 4,959 of record JAOEHQ010050169.1, read on the forward strand.
TGATTTATAATAATAATAATTTTGATAAATCGTTTTTATTAATGATAATGTGACCAAAATTCGTTTCTATTTTATTTATCTCTAAAGTCAAAAGGTTAAAGGGTGTAAAGTTTCATGTTAGAAACATTATAAATATAAGCTACTTTTCTTCTCCTTTTTACATTTAGTTGAGTTTGTAAGTGTATGCAAATGGGTAAACTTGTAATCTTTCGGTCACAAATACAACATTCGACTTCGTGTGAACATCGAATATAGTTTTACCACTGTGTTTAGATTCAATTCATTTCATCACCAATGGGGTTTAGCCGATATGATATTAGGCTAATATGTTATTAGGCTAAGTTACAATACTTGGACCCGTGGTAATTTAGTTAATATGATGGAAATATTATTTATCGTGTATGATTATAACTTGAAATTAAATCACACGCGATAAATATTTTGAAATAGTCATTAAAGAATGTTCAAAAATGATCACAAAATACTCGGATTATGCATTGTACATTCGAGTCAAATAATTGCTTACCTTTCTCAAATAACCTAAACATAAAAAATTTCATCCGTTAATTTGTTTATTTTAACAATCATGTTAATTACTACTCCAATCAAATTAAAAAGCTGTAATTCACAATGTTCATTTAATTAATTTATTTACATGCATCATGCATGCCTCTTTAAATTAACAAATGGAAATGAGTGAGTGGTCACTAAAAAACGAACGATGAGGAATATTTTGGACGGGCTAGAGGTGCATTAAATACATGGTGCCAAGAGACACCTATCGAGCAACAAACACCTTCCTTGCATCTGTGAATTTTCCCATTTATTGCACCTCCCCCCACACCGGCAGCCCATTCCTTTTCCACCCGACCACCTTACTCCTTTCGTTATCGTCTGTATTACATACTTGTTTTTTTTTTTTGTTATATTCCGTTATATACACGACATCTAGTCGGTAGACAGAATAAATAAAATGACATTTACATCTTCTGGTTAAAGATTATACAAAATTCTGGTTAATTTCAAAACTCGGAAGGAGAAATCTTGTCGAGTAGGTTCATTATCAAAGTCTATGAATATAATCAAGGATTCAAATAAAAGTTGGTTCAACTGCGGTCTCTCCTGTGCAAGGGCGGATCTTATTAAGTGTTTTTTTTTGCTCCGTAGTGATATTTTATCCGTATTTCGTTCGAAAAATTATTTTTCTTAGTATTATTTTTGGATCCGGCGACTTTCGGCCCCCTCCGTGACTTTCGGCCCGCTCCGTAACTTTTACAAGATCCGCCACTGCTGTTGTTTGTATGGTGTACATATATGCATGAAAAGTAAAAATGTATAAACCAGGAATTTTTTGTTAAAAGATTATATTGACTTTTGCTATGCTATAATGCTATATAGTCTTCTTTGATGGTGTGTAAGTAACGTAACCATGCAAAGCCTTTTGAAGCCCCAAAGTCCCAAACCTCCAAACGTAACACAAGTATTATTCATCATGTTTCAAATTATGTATTCACTTTTATAAATACACATCTTTAAGAGTGCACAATTATTACATTGGATACTCGTAAAAGCTAATACAGTAGCTGTTTTAGTTTTACCTTCGATTTTTGAACATATTTTTAAGAATCCGATTTTGTGAAAAAGTTATTAAAAAGGTAGAATAGTAAGTTAATATATAACTTTTAGAAATTGACATTTTTAATTTAAACTAAAATATAAATGGACTTATATTTATATTACTAGAAAGATGCCCACGCGATGCGACGGCGGCGGTAACGGTGATGTGGTGGCGACGGCGACGGGTGGTGGTAGTGGCGGCGACAAATAGTGTAGGTTATTTATGTAAAAGTTATTGATGTAAAAAGGGTAGTATAGTTATTTTAGGAGTTAAGGGTAAAATGTTGTAAATTAATTTCTGATTGTGGAGATGTGTTAAAATAGTGAATAAAGGTGAAAGACATTTTAGGTATATCAAATAAATAACTAATAATTATAACTAATAGACCATATAGTTTAGCAAAAAAAAAAACGCAATGCCATGTGGTTCCTCTATAATTCTTCTTTAGGGTAGAAAGTGTAAGAAATGGTAAACAATGGATGTGGATCAATGGTAAAAACATATTGGTGAAAATCAGATTTCCATACAATCTTTAATAGCCCTTAAACAACTTGGTTTTAAAAATTATTTTTTTAATAAAAATTGAACAAAATTTAATATTTTTTATTATCTGACTTTTTTTTAGAACGACGAGTTAATTGTTAGCGATCGAGTACAACAATGACATTCAAGCGGGCAGTATGCAATCCGATAACATATCAAGAAAGGTAATCAAATTAGTGAATAAAAAAATGATAACTATCATATTTGACGCACATATACTTATTAGACAATAATGTATTTAGGATTTGTTAGTAATTATCATTAGATAATGTTATATTTGGTCATCAATTTTAGTTAAGTCTATTTATATGAACTCTTGTAATCTCATTATATAACACAATCAATATATATACAATATATATCTTTGTGATTTATTATGCTATCAGAGCTAAGTCTCCAGATAAAAACTGACCGAGGGGCCTCGTTTCTTTGTTTCTTTCTTTCAAATCATAGGTCTTAATTTCATTGCCTCAGTTTATCGTTTCTTTCAAATACAAAACCCCAACCATAATACCCCACCCCCCCCCCCCCCCCCCCCAAAAAAAAAAAAAAAACAACAAAAGTGTTTGCACTTGTTGTTAAGTTTTGTCGCTAAACTATAGCTAACTAGTTAAAACTCCCAAGTTCCTGGCCAATATAGTCGCACTCGTTGCTAACTGTTGTGTCAGTCACTAAAACTACTGCAAACGTTGCTAATTGTTGTATTTGTCGCTAAAGTTGTTGCAATCGTCACCAACTGCTGTGTTGCTAACTGCTACAACCTTCACTAACTTCGTCATTATACAATTGCCAATCACGCCATTGACCGCTTCTTTCGACGATGCAAGCTTTTTAATAGTTTCTTTAAGGTTTATCTCCTTCTTTATTTTGTTTTTAATGGCCATAAAAAGGTCATACTTGTCATCGTTGACAACAACAGCAACCACCAAATCATCGTCATCAACAACAACGGCCGATCCTTGAGTCACCGCCGTCGACAACAACATTCAGTTGCTACAAGTTATCGAAAATTCAAAAAAAAACTAAACAGAAAAAACTAAAAACCGAACCAACTGAGGATTTTGATTTTGGTTTTTTGAAAACCAAACTTTTCGGTTCGGGTTTGGATTTCACATGAAACACCAAACTATAAAAAGCGAACCAAAAGTATGTATATTTTAAAATACTAAATATTTATATATATTACTTATGCTTACTAAATATCTTGATATATTTGAAACTGTTAGCTTTTTAATATACAAAACAAATCAACTCCATATTTTAGATGAAAATTCATATAACAATATCTATCTTGTTTACAAAACATACATACCAAATTCAACATTAAAAAGATAAAATTAGTTGATAAAAATTATTTATATATTTAGTTTCTTTAACATGTTATTTGCTTAACAATTAAATGATTTATTTATAACTTAATAATAAATAAATTTAAAAATATAAAATAAAACCAAAACTGAAACCGAGCCGAAACCAAACCAGAAACCGCCGGTTTTTGATTTTGAAATACGAACTTCTCCGGTTTAGATTTCGGTTTTAGCAAAAAACAGACTCAAACCGAATCATCCTCATCTCAGCTATTACATTATCAATTACCTTCTTTATTAAAATAATACGACGTGGATGGAGCACATAGTTTAGCAAACAAATTAAGAGCACTTTTAACATCAATTCCCTACTATCTATTATTAGCAACTTAATAGAAATACTATATGTTCACACCATTTCACTCCCAAACCAAAAAATAAGGAAAAGTTACTTTAGGAACCCCTAAAAGGCCAGGAACCTTTTTGATCAAAGGTATAATAGTAAAATCATTTTTTTAATTTTATTTAATAAAATTTAATAAATAACATTTTTTGAATTTCCTTAATTTTATGGTCCAATATCAACGGAAAATCACATATGATCCAAACTCGCCGGAAATCACATATGATCCAAACTCGCCGGAAAATCACATATGATCCAAACTCGTTGGAAAATCACATATGATCCAAACTCGCCGGAAATCACATATGATACAAACTCGCCGGAAAATCACATATGATCCAATGTCGCCGGAAAATCACATATGATCCACGCCGGAAAATCACATATAATCCAACAAAAAATACAACCGCGTACATACAATATACAATCATACACATATGCTTAAAAAAAAAATTACAAAAGAAACTTATAAAAACTTATAAAAACACATCTGAAAACACAACCACCACATCTGAAAAATAAAACTAAATTAAACACAATATATAAAATACACCAAAACTAAATTAAAATAAATTCATCAAAAATAAATTCCATCAAAAATAATCATTGATATATTGTGTTTTCTCATTAATCTGTAGCTACAAGCACAATACATCCATCAAACACAATTCATCAAACACAATATATACAAAAATCTGTAGATACAAAACTAAAACTAAATTAAAATACCCATTAATCTTTTTTTTTTCTTCAGATTTTCTAACAATCATCAAAATAAAAAACAATCATCATCATCAGTGCCTTCCATAATCGAAGAAAATGAAGGAATCAGAGACAGATTGAATCAAAAGTAATAGTGGTGGTGGTTTTGCACTAGTAGTAAAGCAAGATCGAATCGAACACAGATTGAATCGGCGAGACAGATTGAATCAGCGAAACTGAAACTGCTCAGATTGAATCGAAAATGAAGGAATCGGAGACAGATTGAATCGGCGAGACTGAAACCGGTCGTCGCCGGCGAGGTGGCTAGGTTTCCGGCGGCGGCCACAGTTGAAGAAGACGGCGACTGGAAGAAGAAGCAGACGACGGCGGGGGTCTGGGTGCTGCCGATCTGAGACAGAAAGAAACTCGGCGACGACGGTGGTGGGTGGATCTGTAACATACCAGGGTGGCGTCGGGGGTGGGTGGATCAGAAAGGACATGGGCGGCGACGGGATTTTTGGATAAGATCACTGTGTGTGTTTTTTTTATTATTTTATGATTTATGATATAGGTGATAAAAAAAGAATATTTATGGAAGAAAATTTACAATAATACCCTTTCTATTTATTTCCGTTATTTTCAACTTCCATTTATTTACAAAATTGTCACTTTCAATTTTATCCCTTGGATTGAATCATTTAACGGCTAAGATTGATTTAAAAGGTTCCTAAAGGTTCCTGACCTTTAAGGAGTTTCTAAAGTAACTTTTCACCCAAAAAATAAATGTAATGCCACTTGAATAATTTCTATTTTTAACACAAATGCGATAATTAACGTCACACAACGAGTTGCCGAACATGACCTTTCAGAATTTGACATGTGGCAGATTGTTATTTTGGTTTTTTTAGTGACAAAATGATAAACTCTTGAGCAAACATATATATGACAGACTAATTTTGATGTTACCTTTGACAAACGCAAACACGATAAGGCAACGCAGGGCGGGGTTTATACCCAACTAATTTACATAACTAGTAAAGTAGTAAATGTACCTTTTTAAGCGAAATAAAAACTAATTTAACTGTACAAAACAGGTAACGTTGAAACTATCTTAGACAAAAACAAACATATATATACCAATACTGTTCATATCAAGTTACTTACAAAAAGATACAAGAGAAATAACCGATCTGTTCCAGATAAAAGGCTAACAGGCAATGTAAATAAACCACAAATTAAAATTAGTTATAATATCAAAAACCCATGAGTAAGCCTTTCATACAAGAATTTTATCCAAAAAAAGACTGAAATACCTTTCTTATCACACTTTCAACATAGCCATATTATCGAATCCAACTAGACCCGACATGACCGGGTTGACGGAGTCAATACCCGAACCACCACCTTTGCTTTGCTGTAAAAAAGCCTAGATTCGGTTACTCTTACAGAAAAGCAAGGGTTGACAAGGACGGTTCGTTCTTGACTCACCAAAAATTCTTTAAAAAAACTAGTATCATTCACATTACTCCCATCACACACCACCAACGAAAATTATTACGTATGACGGATGGTGATTAATCATACCCAATAATTTCTGTTCCAAAAACCGTAAAACACCATAAAATTAGTTGTCAGATGGAAGTGCCGCTTTAATCTTCTGAACCGTACACGATATCAAATTATTAACTGTCTCGACTGATTCCACGGTAAGCTTAGCTGTAGGAAGGCTATTAACAAGGATCTGAAACGCAACAGTCAAAAGAGATCCACTCGCTCCGCCACCACTACCACCACCAACTCCTCCATTATCTGTCTCGGACCCACCACGTGTACCTGGCCCGTCCGGGACAATAGCAAACCCTGATGGCAAAAGAGCCACATAAGCGGAGTCACCACCATTCATCACAACATGCATGGCCGGAATATCCACTGGAGCATACACTACCAACGACCCCGCTGCATCAATACATGTTTCTTGTAGGATCAACATACTGCTCTGATTAGCATTCATTGCCTGCAACATAAACGGCATCCAAATTACATTATGCGGCCTACATTTTGAATATGCAACGTGTTGGACCCTATATATCGACTTTCTTAATTATAAATAATACTTCAAAAGAAACAAAAAAATCCAATTACATGACTCCACCTACAAGTTAAAATTTTTATTTTGTAAATAGTAGAAGCTATTAAAACAAAAAGAAAAAAAAATTAAAAAGAAAAAATGGTCATTGTGTAGTCACTATCTAAATGAGTCAACTGCTTTGGAGAACTTCCCAAAAGCCAAAACGGTGACGTACGGTCTGAAACTAGAAAGGTCTCTACTGTCCCCCTCTCACATGCACACAGTGTGTGTATGTTTATGTTTTGACTTTTTTTTATTTTTCTTTCAGATGAAAAATAACTTGACATATAACTTTTTATAATAAAATGTTCAGTCTGTACGTTAGATCTGAAATAGACCCCTAACTCTTATCTTTATATGTGTCAAACTACTCTTTTGCCCCTGTCCTTTTATATATATTACCACTTTTTAAAGCCGCCCTATCTTTGCAAAGGAAGCCATATATTATTATTAGACCTATAGTTGTCGCAAAAAATGATTTAAGAAAGGTTCACAAAGATTACGCTGGCACGAAGAAGCGATACGCAGTTGCCGTGATCTTGGCCCTTGGCGATATGAGCCATTTCTTGCATAGGTCCACCATTTGATAGAATGTCCCATTCACTTCTTAGCCGTTCGTCACGAAGGAAATCAAATAGTCGTTGAGGAGACACGGGCAACCAAACCGAAGTAGCTGCGCTTAAAACGATACCAGGTGGCTCACCTGGGTCATCAACGCTTTGACGGGTCATGACACGAACGTCTTCATCAACATTGTTTGCACAAAGCTTGTTCCATTTATACACAGTGGATGCACATACCCCGGCACAAAAATTATCCGTCATTCGTTGTGCTAGCTTCAACATGCTTTTCCTCCCGCTCGCTGTTATGGCTGCATATCATAAAAATGTTTTAACAGTTATATCAAATGTATGTAGAGTTGTACTGCATCTACAATATTTGACATTTTTGGACACTTGAAGAGTTACAGGTGCAGGAATGGTTTAGTCTATATATATTTCCTTGTTTTTCTCCTTTCATGCAAGTACAAACATTTCTTCCCTACAATTATAAGTGCAAAATTATTGTACTTAACACATGTGAAAATGTCTTACAGACTTACACCTTTACAAGTGTGAACAATTTGACAAAAAAATCACATGTTTCCCTAAGCCATTAAGAAAAAAAAACCTCATAAAATTATGTATATTTTGTAGTGTACAAACATATCGGAACCACATGCATGCAAATGAATACTTACCGGTGTGATCTCTAGTGGGAACAGCAGAAGACATCAGAATAGCAAGGCATTCACATTGCCGTTGGAGGGCAGCCACCCATCGTTGTGCACCGAATCCCATACCAGCACGAATCAACGGGCGGTAAAGCTCGTGAACCCCACTTTCATCATATTCCGCATGTTCCACCCAAGTAACCTTTAACACATGATTCGTTAGATGGCAAAAAAAAAAAATCCAAATATTTGATCCCGACATATTTCAATATAAATAATAATAAAATGCAGCTAGAAATATATCATTAGATACCAAGAAAAGAACATTTGATACATGTAGCACGCTATGTAAATTATTCAACAATGGGTTGGGGAGAATAATTGATTAATTAATTTAGCTAACAAGTGCATATAGCCGCGTTCAATGATTTTTCACAAACAAATTAAATAATCCTAAAAGGTATAATAAGTTAAATCAAGAGTAGAAGACAAGTCCTGGAAATGGGCTCGATGAGAGACATAATATATTCATGAAAACCTTGCTATCAATTCTCGTAAACCAGAAAATGCAATTAACAAAAATATTTACGACGATTTATGCATTAAAATACGGGAGAAAATGACATGAAAATGGTCAAAGAGGATCAACTACAAGACAGAAAAAAACTCAGAAAAATAGGAATAGAAACATCAACACAATTGTTTTATACAAACGATGCTATTAACTATTAAAAGTAATCGGGATCAAGGTGATTTGAATAATAAATGTGTCTCAAGGCTCGGAAAATTAAGTAGTTAGATGTTTCTATTCTATATTATAATACGAAACTGCAAGAAACGATATAAAATAATCAAATCAGATTTCGTATGCTTGATTTAAGGAGTACCAATGCTTCGTTAAGTCAAAACAGCATCTAAGATGAATATAATAGTATTTGAGAAGGTTCCTTTTCGTGTTATAAAATTCATGTGGAAATGAATCTTGTCTACAAGAGTCACAATTTATGTGATTAATCACTAGACGAAAAAGACGTCACACAAATCAAGAGGTTCGGAAAGGTGTTGTACTCTATGCAAGTAGAGCTGCACATTTATGCATGCATTTGTGTTTCTTAACCAAGTTTTATGATTCTGAGTGCACAATTTAAAAGATAAATTTCTAGACAAACGAAAATCACACGGGGTGTAAATAGTTCGGCAAAAAAAAAACCAAGTATTTTGTGTATCTAAAGATGTACCTTTAGGTGAGTATTCCTACCTGTCAACTAAGTTTCAAGTGTTGTGGTATTGCACATTTGTGACACAACACTATAAATCGACTCTAGACAACCAATGTGAACATTTTGCGAGTTAAATTTTCCAATGTGCATCTAAAGTTGTACACATACATAAGCGAACGTATTTCAGAACTTACGCATTATGTCTACAAAGTTGCAAGATGTGCATTTAAAGTTGTATATTTAGGTAAGCATTCATATTTTTTTAACCAAGTTTTAAGGTTTTAAGTGATGAGATATGTCAACAAACTCATTAAAGACTAAGGCCAAGCACACCTACTTGATAAACTCCATAAATGCCAAAGAAGCATTTAAATTTTTGACTTATAAAGTCAAACAGGTCGATTTTTAACTTCAGAATCGATAAAAATAATGGTAGTTATCAAAAAGGAACGACAGTTACATTATTATGTAGAAAGTTTCATATATTATAACACATTTCAAGCTAAAAGTACTAAAAACATTGATATATATTTACACACACACACATATATATATTGAACTTTTTTAGAGTCAAAAGTAGAATCGATATTACCTTGGAGTAGCCATTAGGCATATCTTGAACAACACAACCAGAAGGAAGCCTTCGGCAACTAATGAAAGTCGGTGAGCTTTCTCGGATTGTATCGATTGACACGTCAACCACTGCCCACACGCCCTCCGCGTGCTGCTTGCAAAACCGGAGAAAATTTACTTCCCTGACCGGAACCAATGGGGAAAGAACTTGTAGCTCGGCATGCATCTAAATGGACAGATTTCAATTAAGAAAATTGCTTTAAAATATTTAACATGGAAGAGATCAGGATTTAAACCAATAATTTACCAATTGAAGTGCACCATTTCTTGTTCCACCCATGCCATTTGAAATCACATCTGTTGTTGAAGTTCTAGCAATCATACATGGAAACATTTCTGCCCATTTGTTCTAAATAAAAAAGATATATAATCAGATCATAATTAACAAAAAAAAATAAGAGTTATCACTACTAAAAAAAAAAAGGTTTATTTACCGAATCCATGAGTGTTTCAACAAGAGCCATGCTATTGATGATCACCATTCCAGTCTCCCTCGAGGCCTCAGAAACGTACTCATTTGGTTTAATCCCAATGCACGGAGTAACAGCTCTAGAATACTCATTTTCGTTCATAATTTCACGACCCCCTTCTAAAGACCGCATCCAAAGTGGCTCATCAGTTTGGGCTAATTTCACCAATTCATCCATGGCAGCTAAAGCAAGCTCGAGATACATTGACCGCTCAAGAGAATGATCAATCCCCATCACAATATTACTAGCTCTTGAAGACGGTAGAACCGATGATGCACTGGAAATTCCAACTCCGAAATCTGGTGTTCCTAAAGGCATTGCCGAGGTAGTCGAACTAAGCACCCCACCACCACCACCACCAAAATGGTTCCCACCAACACCAAGCTCCAAACTCGAGTTCGGCATGGGAGGAGCCATGGAAGAAACGGGCCGGCCAAGAAACTTTCCAGCAAGTGCACAAACACGATCCAATTCATCTTTTAACCTCGCATTTTCAATCCTAAGATGTTGTTCTTCTAACGAAATATCACCTATCATAGCCGGACCACCACAATTCGTACACATCGGGTTCCTCATTGCCTCCCTAATCGACATATTCTCCGCTCGTAGCTTATCATTTTCTTGCCTAAGAATCGAGTTCTCATGCCGCTCTAATTGTGTCTAAACAACAACATACATCAAACCTTTTAATATAAAGTTCCGATCTTTTTTCACATAAAATTACTCGAAATTTCGACTTACTTTCATTTGGGTACGACGATTTTGGAACCAGAATTTAACTTGCCTAGTCTCTAAAGATAATCTTCTACTAAGCTCCAATCTTTGTTTTTCATCAGGATGAGGGCACTCTTTAAACAATCTAAACAATCCCACAACAAAAAATCACACCTTTTTTTCAACACATAAACCCACAAAAAAAAATACTAAAAATAAATGAAGTTACGAATAGTTACGCTTCAAGTTCTTGAATTTGTTGAGGAGTATGACGGTGGTATCTTTTCTTTCTGGGTGGCTTTCCGTCGTCACCGTCAGGATCATCACCGGAGCCACCACCGTCCATGTTATCACTGCCGGATCTACTTTCATGTTCATCTTCACGGCTCCGCCGTGCACCACCGCCGGTGTCATAACTTTCCGGCATTCTTCCCATTTCACCAACCCCACCACCACCTTCCATAGTTGTTTGCTGAAAAAGTACAAACAAGCAGTAAAAAGTCATGTATGTGTTTTTTCAAGGTGTGCTTAGTGTGTTTAATAAAAACAAAGATACATAAATATATATGTATGTATATATTTATTACAAGTGCAAGTGAAAGTCCAGGTGATGAAAACATGGATTTCTGAGACATGGGACCACCGGCGCCGGAGCGCATATTATAAGGGATATCAGCGACGACTCTAGCACCACCGCCGCCGCCTGTAGCACCACCGTCGCCGGCGTGATTGTTATCAAGAAAACCCCCAAAACTCATGAAATACTAACTTATATTAAAAACCCAGAATTTATATTCCAAGAAAACCAAAACCCACTTGAAAGATTCAATCTTTTTCAATACCCATTATCCAAAGTAGCCTAAAAACCCATAAATTTTATTTATTAAAAAATAAAATAAAAATGAGTTCTTTTTTTTTGAACAGAAAAATGAGTTCTTAACATTAACTTATATAAGGAAAAATGGGAAGAGAGAAAAGAGAGTTTTTTTTGTGAGTTGTGACTTTATTACTATTATTATCTAATACGTGGATAATTTAAAAAATATGTTATGCAAAAGTTGTTTAGATGACGGAAATATAAAAGATCATGTATCAATTATTAAAGTCTAGATAAGAGAATAAAAATATTTTATTTAAAGAAATATGACATCATAAATAACAGAAATAATGACATTACAAATTAAATAAAAGAAAAGGAAATAATCTTTGAAAAAGGATTTGGAGGTAACAAACACTCCATAAGTTATTTTATAAAATGTTGATGTCATTGAAATTTTCTTTTACTTATTATAGAGAGGGGATTAATTATAAGAAAATTGCTTTATAAAGTGCATTTTATAGCATCATATTTTATTTTTATATATATTTTACTTACTAAATTAGTCATATACTCATATTATTGTTTCTAACTAAATAGAAGGCAAAATTATTTTATAAAGGGCCCATTAAAAGATCAAAGAGATTGAGATCATTTCCAACAAAAGGGTAACGGCCCAAATGAAAAAGTAAGAAAAATGAAGGGCCCTTAATTAATGTAACAATCTAATCCAGTACTGCTTATCAATCACTCAGGTATCAGCAAGGCAAGCAAAAACCACCACATCACATCACATCTCCGCCGCCCATTACAGCCATGGTTGCCTTCCTTCGATTGCTTTAAAGAGGTAAAAATTGAAATCTATTATTAATAATTTGATTAATTATTGTGGTAAAGTTTAATTGAAATCATCTTTGTAATATTAATTACTGTGGTAAAATACAATTGATTACTTATGAGTGTATATATTATCTTTGAAATGTTGTGACAGGATATTAAGATTTTTAGGATATTTCATTTGTGTTTAGTGGGAACTTTATTTTCAGAGTTTTTTTTATATTTTTTTATTATTATTTTCAAGAATCTTAGAGAACTTCTAAATTAACATGTTTTCACGCGTGAAAAGTTATAAAAGTTCTTATTGTAAAATAAATTTTTTTCAAAACCTTAATAATAGTCTTTTGTTTACATGTAAATGAATTTGTTTACATGTACCATTCACATATGAACATATCAAGTTATATGTAATTTTTTTTGTTTTCGTATGAATTTTATTATGTTTTACATGTTAAATGAAGTCATTTACACGTGAACTAATACTTTTAGGAGTTCTGATGGTTCTTGCAAAAAAGGTGATGTAAAGAAGGGCCCCTATATAATATATATATATATGGTGAGAAGTGTTTTAAATTGCAAAAAAAAAAGGAAGTCGTGGGCAAAACTTCATCGCAGTATGTAATTTTGAATGCACTAAATTGCAAGATTGATATCAGCAGCACTCATACGTTTCAACTAATTTCTGAAGGTTGTAATGGGACCAAGATGGAAGAGGAAACGGTCAGAAGTGGAAGCACCTGCAAATCCCATTTCAAGGTCAATTTTGGATCTTAAATCATCTCTAATCAAATCCAATTCCAAAGGAATACTCTCAGGATGTAATGTTTGTCTTTCATGTGAACAAGCCAACCTTTTGAATCAACGACTATTTTTGGTGACCGTTGGTGATTTTAAAAATAAAATTTTTTTTAACCCATTTTAACTATAAAAACCCCCATTATTTTTGAAACCAACTCATCCAACAAACCATTTTACATACAAAATCACAATCCATCTTCCATTTTCTCATAAAATCCCAACCTTTTTATAACAAAAATGTCTTCCGATTCTTCCGAATCCGAATACGTGTATCCGTCTTCTTCCGAATCACACCCTAGCTCGATGCAATTTTTGCTTAACGCGGCTCAATTTCTTGAAGACACCGCAAGCTCTAGCTTTCAACCCCGTACTAGCATAGATCGTCATCGGGGCATAGGTCTTCAAACTCTATTAAATGATTGGTTCGTTGAAGAACCAAAGTACGACGAAGCTTACTTTAGAAAAAAATTTCGAATGAATAAAAGCATTTTTTTGAAAATGGTTGACGACATTGAAGCGAGATTCCCTTATTTTCAAGAAGGTTATGACGCGCGAAACCGAAAAAGTTTCACGGCAATACAAAAAATCACATCGGCTGTTAGGCAACTCGCAACGGGCAATCCCCCCGACGATTTTGATGAATATTTATGCATGGCTGCAAGAACGTCACGTGAAAGTCTTGATCATTTTTGTGACGCTGTCATTCTGTTGTACGGTCGAGAGTTCCTACGTAAGCCGACGACACACGACGTCGCACGCATTTTTGAGGCCCATGAAGCGAGACATCACATCCCCGGGATGCTTGGTAGCATCGATTGTACACACCTCGAATGGTTAAATTGTCCTAGAAGTTTGAGAGGGCAATATATGAGAGGTGACTATGGTGTTCCAACTATTATGCTTGAAGTCACCGTGTCACAGGATTTGTGGATTTGGCATGCATTTTTTGGTCCCCCGGGTTCAAACAACGATATCAACGTATTGAATCAGTCTGACTTGTATCTTATCGAGCGAAATGGAACGGCGACAAACAGTTCATTTTATGTTGGTGAACGCTTTTACAAACGTGGATATTATCTTACCGATGGAATTTATCCTAAGTGGTCAACATTTGTTAAAGCATACTCGTATCCAGCTGACCCAAAGGAAAAGAAATTCAAGAAGTTACAAGAGGGGGCAAAAAAGGATGTCGAGCGAGCTTTTGGTGCTCTCAAAGGAAAATGGAAAATCTCAGTCGACCTCTCCGACCTATGACGAAAGATAACATTGGAAAATTTGTTCATGCGTGTATTATTTTGCACAATATGATTATAAAGGGAGATAGGAGGGCAATCTCACCGGTTCATATAATGGATGAGCAGGTCCAGCCAATGTTCGACGACAGTGTGGTAGCGGACTTACTAGACGTAGATGTTCATCACCGTCTTCGATATGATCTCACGGAGTTCGTAGCTGTTCAAGACTTGCCATATCTCGATGATGATTAGTGTTTTTTTTAAAGTATTATGTAATGTTTTTTTTTTAAGTATTATGTAATGTTTCTTTTTTTTTATTTTTAATGAAATGTACTGATTTTATTTTAATATTGTGTGTGATTTATGTATTAAAAATATATGGAAAAAAAAATGATGTGACAAATTGATGAATTGGTGAAACCAATGCCACCAAATTGGTGAAGTTCGGTAAGAATTGATGAAGTTTGAATTGGAGAGTTTTTATTAGATAAATGTGATGTGACAAATTGATAAAGTGTGGGAAAATGGTGACGACTCCCTCCCCTAATACTAAGAAGTAGGGGTGTTATTCGGTTTTGTTATTCGGGTTTCGGGTTATTTGGGTCGGGTTATTCGGGTTTTCATGAATATAAACTAACCCGTAACCCAACCCGAATAAGATTCGGGTTATTTGGGTT
>JAOEHQ010050180.1:0-20271 GCA_025447715.1 Asclepias incarnata
TTCCAAATAAGATCATATCCATCAACATAAGTATTTTGAAATATTTACTTTTATATGTTTAATGTACGTAGTACGATTCAAAAGACTGAAAATGCATTTGTTGAGGGGGGTAGGAACTAAACACGAGACCGAAATTAACAAAATAACGATTGTGGCTATGCACAGCTTAGAAGACGATGAGTAGTTTGTGTATAACTTAAATGGTCTTGCTAATGACAGCCCTAAGACCTGTTATTAACGTGCATAAATAGTTGTACTTCTTGTCATAAAATTCAAAAGATTGGCTTTTGATATGAAAGGTATAATTTTTTTATGCACGTTAATGAAGAGCTGTAGTTAGCATTTTCCTAACTTTAAATAAGGTTTGAAGAGATTGTGTTTTCATACTAAAATAACAACCTATTTTTTAATTTGTCTCTTTTAAACCATTCTATTTTTTTTTTCTAATGCAATTAACCATCCTACTTTCAAAATATGTATCTTATGTAATAATTGGTAACTCAATGACCGGTTTGACTAGTCAATGTGATGACGTGGCTTCCACGTGACTTTTACGTGGCATTTAGCACCTAACGTGAATTGCGATTAGTTTTTCAGAAAGTAAGTTTTTCTTCTCATTTGGTACTAATGGGCAATGGCTAACAATGGCGGATCTAAATTATAAGTGGGTATGCCCTAACCAACCATCAATAGATAGATTGGTACTTGAAGGAACTTGAGACTTTTAACATCTTGGGTTCAAATTCTGATGTGAGCAAAATGCTTCAAGGACTTGAGACATGGGTTTTCTCAGAATAAGTTTCTTCTGAATTAGAGTTGGGTATATGATTTTTTTTTTTTTTTAAAATTATTTTTTTAGAGTGGGTTTTATTTAAAAAAAAGTATAAAACTTTTTTGAAAAATTAAAAATGAAAAAAACAAGGTAAAAAAAATTTTAAAAAGGAAGAAGGGAAAGAAGTCGAGGGAAATGTGTGGCTGAGATTTGTCCCTTGGTTTTTAACATTTTTCTAGTTTTCATTTTATTACAACCCATTGACATGCAAGTTACTCATTGCTATACACGATTTTTCAAATTCACCCAGGGGCTATGTACCGATATTTGAAATATCGGTTATCTCGGTAGGATTTCGGTTATTTTAATATTATGCAAAATTTTCAAAAGTGTCAAATATATAATAATTAATGCTAATTATGTTGTGTTTAAGTTTAGACAAAAAAATTTTTGTAAAAAACAAAAAAAAAAACATGGAAAACCGAAATTTGGACCGAAATCGGTGGGATTTCGGAATTTGGACCAAATATCATCGAAAATTTTGGAAACGAAATTATGAATGAAATTTGGACCGAAATTCTACAGGATGACCGAATATCGAAATCCCACTGGGATCGCACCGAAATTGACTACTTAGCCAGGGGGAATGCCACAATGGTAGCAGTCTTATTGACAGACATCCCATTCCATTACTTAGCGGGTCGATAAAGCATAAGTTGCATAACAACAAACGCATTATCTCATAGTATAAGATTATACTATAAAGCAGGATTACTCCAAGACAATAATGAGATAACAAACTGAATTAATCTTTATGATAGATAACCGTAAGATACAAACCACATTTCCCATCTAGATATAAGATTAAAAAAAACTGAAGTGATAGGTACGACATCAAATTTTGACATTGCAAGTCGATTCAGGTCATGCAATCAGAACAAATGCGATAACACAGATCCAAATCTTGTTATCTACATATTTGATCAACCAGCATTTGTGTCATCACTCACAGCATGTATTCTTAATTAGCATTAAGAATGGGAGACCGGAATTTATTGCCGAGCTTCTCCACAACAGTCATCACCCATAACATATAGCTTTTCCATTCAAACATTTTCTTTTAAACAAAAGATCAAACCGGTGATGTGCCGAGAAGCATCATTATTCTCGTCAAGAATGATCTTGACACCATTGCTTTTAAGAGAATTGATAACAGCCCAAACCTTGGTTCGATTTTTGAAATCTTTTTTCTCAAGCTCTTTATTCACGTCAACATGAATGCCTCTTTCTTGGCCAGATTCAAGACCTTCTACTTTAAGCCGCATAGCCAACACCTCACCCACAACTGTTGCAGCTTTCGCATTGCAGGTTCTACCACACTCAAGTGAGTTTTTGATAGAATGTTCAACTGTTGATGCTGTTGCAACTATTCTGCCATTGTTCCTATCCACTACATTAGCAGTAACGTATTTTAATGACATGAACAACCTCAGCACATACCTCTTCAACACCGTCATCCTTTTGTATTCTCCTACGGTAAAAAACCCTGATAATTAGCTATTGAAGCCACTCAGCAAAACCATCAATATAATTGTAATGAATAACTATGGGCTATTTAAGAAATGCCAAAATAAGTTACTTGCTGAGCGTCACTGTGACTTTAACCTACTGATCTATAGTTGGCAGTTTAGACCAATTACTTGTGCACGGGTCGATTTGGGCAATATTTATCTCTACCAGGTCAAATGAGCCAAACCAACAAAACCAGTTGTTAAGTAAACAGATCAAATGGATCAGACAGGTCACAGGTCAAACGGGTTGATAGTGGCCCACATGTATTTCTAATGCAGACAATTCTAATATCTTTAAGCAAAAAAGATAAATTAATTGTTTTTGCAATCTATTTAAAACACAAATTGTTATTTATACTTTATAGATATATGGTCAAAGAGTTTTCAGGGTCAAACCAACCTGACTTGAATGTACCAAAATAATCTGTTACCCAGCCCGCCCAATTTGCCACCTGTGGTAAAATCTTCTCTTCGTATGCGTGAATCTTTTCTTGGATTTTTATTTTGCCAGTTTGATTATATTTTCACAGTAGGATTTTCTTTTTTAAGTTTGAATATGTTATTGACAGCCAGAGAAGAAAAATCCAACTTTAACTCCAATGGACTGGGTGAAATTCCTCATTTCTTTTGTACTTGGGCTGGTTAGTTGTTTTTAATCCATGGCATTTTTTTACTCATTCAGATACAGGCATACAGCAACAAACATTATTGCCTTTTCAGGTAGCTGTCATAGGGTCAATTGAGACACCTCAAGCTGATTTTTGGGTCATGTTTGCTGTTCTCTCTGCAGTTGTTGGTTATTGTGCTAAAAGATACTTCACGTGACTATGTGAGTATCGTTGTTCATATTTAAGTGGCTAATTGATATTCAATTATATGTCTTGTAAAAGAAATCCCAGTTTCAAAGTCTAATTAAAATTTTATGTCATGAATATTTAGCTAATGGTGTCCATATGTTGTAGTTTTCAGGCAAATATGGCTGCTTATCAAAACCTAATAACACAATCCATGTATGACAAACAACTGGATAGTAGAAAAGGCACTCTTCTTTATTTGTGTGATGATGTGATTCAACAAGAAGTAATTGCTCGACAAACTTACTCGTTTTTGTTATCATCTTCAGAGGTTTATGAGGAAAAGTAGGGGTTGGGGGTTAGTTATTTCTGGTGTTTAGATGTTGCATATGATTAAATTTTGAATAAAGTGTATCTATCAAAACATAAGCAATTATAAATCCATTTGCAGGTAAAAGAGGTGATTATATCTTTCTTTATATTGATGGAACAAGGCAAGGCACGTTAGAGGTATCGATATTTCAGGCATACATGAATCTTTATCCGTAAGTTGTTTTATCCTTACATTAGAGGTGGCAAACTAGGAGTTGGGTAATGAGTCAAAACATGTTCGGCTCAAAACGTGTAGTTTGGTATGAGACAGGGGTTTGGTTCAGGTCAGGTTTCCTGGATTTTGAACAATTTTTATAAATAATGTTAAGTATGATTACAAAAGTTTATATTATTTCAATAATAATCTTGTCATCTTTGAATAAAGTTATGAGTCATAGGAGGTTCTACCCATTTAAATACACTTTGGGCGACTTTGACCCGCTCAGTTCATTTCACCCATTTTAATAGTTATTTTCTAATTAACCCAGTTAGAGTCTTAGCGATAAAACATTACCCAAATTGGCTCATTCATAATTAGATAGGTTGAAAGTACCACCTCCAACTCATATGCGTTTTTAAGATATACCTAGTTGTGACTCTGGTGATTTATCGTAGGATCTTGATCTGCAATGTGAGGAGCTAACTAAAGGGAAGTGTGGTGCAGACTGCAACTTTGATGTGGATGATGCGGTCCACAAGTTAGAAAAGATGGGCATTGTTGCTAGGGTGAGATTGCGTCATTTTTTCCTTCTATTCAATGCAAATGTGTTACTTAATATTCTTCCTTTTATACATGAGATTCGTTGCCTCTTACTGCAAACTCGCAATTTCAACCCATCTAGGATTGAAAATAGGTTATATCTTTAATAGGTTATATTAAAACCTTCCGAATAATTTTATTTAAAGAACTATTCCTATTGAAATATTATAATTATTGCAATCATAAATGAAACAAGTAATTATAAGAAGATGCTTTTGTTCATGTAGATTCAATTGGAAGGTATTACTGACTTACTGTGTTGGTCTCAAGCGTTCAAACGAGATTATTGGTACCACTACAGAAGAGGTTGTACTCAAGCCAGGAGCATGGTGGACGGTGGTTCATGATGTTGCATGTCCTGTCTTACAACTTTCTAGTGGGAGGCCTGGATGGTGAATTCTGCAAGGGTGTGGTGTTTAATTTGTTTTCATTAATAAAGCCTTTTGTCTTGTACCAGTTGTATGCAATATTTGTTGTATCACTGTTATTGTTGCATTGCGTGATCAAATTACAGGTTGATTGTTCTCTCCCCTGCTGCCACCACCACAGGCATTGCTGTGAGCGGTGGTCAGTTTTAAACGTATTTAATGTACAATATAGATCCATAAGTACAATAAGTATTGAAACAAAAGCGAGTAATTGTTTAAATCCATGTGCAGTTTGCAGGAATGGTATTGTATTGCAATGCATATAGCATTAGTATAACCATGGTTGTGTATATCATACAGTTCTAGTGCAGTTATCATGGTTTCTTTGTAAAGAGCAAGCCTGTTTTTCACTTGAGGTAGCCTGGCCTCACTGCAAAGATTTATAGTATCGAGTTTTGGGTTCGATCCTAACTAATTCATTTGAAAATTAGTTGAATTTGTATACAGTGAACTATGAATGTAATATACTGAAGCTAAACATTTGGGCCAAGTTTAAGGCTATGGGTACTATGTATGCACTTTGAATATTATGATTAGAGTCTAAATGTAGGAGGCAGCATCATATATGAACACAGCACGAATTTCTAAACACCACAACAAATGCACTAAAAAAATTAAAATCATATGGAGGTTTAAGGGAAAATTTTAACTAATTACAAAGATGTTTAAGCCAGACAATTCAAATAGATCTTGTTCATCGTTTTTCTTGTAAATAAAATAACATTACATCTAGATTTTGGAACACAACAGTCTTTCGAAAAGAAAGAAAAAAAAAAGATTTTGGAACACAAAAAGCATATGTACAGAACTTAAGTGAATGCAACTCTACCCCAGAGATTTAATTACCTAAGAGAAATAAGCAAAACAAAAATCTGATCTCCAACACCGTTACTTCATTGTGAACACAAGACATTGATAGTATTTTACGTTTGGTTGAAAGATTCAAATTATGATTCTTTGATATCTATTTAGTCATCTAATATTAACTTATGGATGCTATTATTTACTACCACATAAACATCCCATCTTTGTATACAACTTTATCTTCAAACCTCTACAACCCAATAAACTCGACATTGTTTAATGAACTGCCATGACATGTCCTTCGATTTGAACCCATGACTCTTAATCCAAATTGGTCCACCATAGTTGCCCACAATCATATAACAACTACAATACTTATAAAATTATTGCCTTTTTTTAGGTTTTATAACTTTTAAATTATTGCCCCTTCTATTTATGTAATGTGTCATTTTATTTTCAAGGTTTAGGTGTCGTAAAAGACTGGGGTAAACATCTTGGGATGGTCGAGGAAAAAGTGTATGGACACGGACACGGACACGGAATACCAATAAAATTACTAATTTAAGATTCTGATTCATCTCTAAAATGAAGTAATCAAAAGTCAAAAATCAATAACTCAGAGGTAGGTTGTATAGAAGGAAAAAAAAAAAAAAAACCTAAAGTGTAAATACAGTACATACCGAGTTAGAGGAAGGAAGCAATCAAGGAGCCTTGGAGGTGCAGCTGGCTGGCGGGGTGCTGACTCTTGAGGCCTGGCTTGTGGTTTTGTAAACTCGGGGCTTGAGTCCTGATATAAAGGTCAGGGTCTCCAATACTGTGAAAGGCCGGCGCGAAGGAGAAGGTGAGTGGGTTCGGACGTTCGGTTCGGCTCGTCCGAGGGGAAAGTTTTTTTTTTTCTTGGTTAACTGTTAGATAGGATTAAAAGAAAAGGGTTTCAGATCAAAGAGTTGGAGATTGCATTTTTGGAAAGAAAATGGTCGGATATGGCGGCTAAATGGTGTTAGTGTAAGGTTAAATGGTTTTTTCGGCGTCAAAGTAGATTGTATTAATTACTTGATCAAGTCCAGCCCATATGACTTTAGCCCAACTCAGAATCATAAAACTTATAACAATCTCAATAAAAAACCATTTGAAACCCATCAAACAAACAAAAAATGTCATCAATCCAAACAACACTTCTCCAAAACCTCAAAACAATCAAGAACAAAATCAACCCTACTAACCTTCCAATCACAACCCCTTACAAGGAAATCGTTGACATCATCATCTCCTCTGCCACCACAACCACTATTCTATCAACACTCACATCCAACACAATCAAATCAATTCTTTCAGACCCATCAATCAAAACAAGAAAATGCCTAAGTTTATTCAAAATCATCTCAAAAAACCAGTCGTTATTACCCTTCAAGATTGAAGTCGAACACTATGTGACACTTATATGCAGGTCCATTCAGTCCAGGAAGTTTGAAGATGCTGAAAAGCTTCTAACTTTATTAACAAATGACCCAAATTTGAAATGCCCATTTCAAGATTTTGCTTATTTAGTTGAAAAACACAAGCTTTTTCAGTCAAAAATGCTGAATTTGATGATGAAAGTTTGTGCTGATTGTGGTGATTTTGTTAAAGGGTTTGAGGTTTTTGAGTATATGAAATGTAATGGTGTTGTTATTGATGAAAAGACTTGTACTGTTTTCTTGATTGGGTTGCTGAGGTGTGAAGAATTGGGGTTAGGGTTGGTGTTTTTCAATAAAATGGTTGAGTCGGGTATCGATGTCTCTGTTTATAGTTTGACTGTTGTGGTGGATAGTTTGTGTAAAAATGGTGAGATTAAAAGGGGTAGGGAGTTAGTTGAAGAAGCTTTGTGTAAGAATGTTAGGCCTAATGTGATTACTTTTAATACTTTAGTTGATGCTTGTTGTAAAAGATGGGATTTTGATGAGTTGGACTTCGTATTAGCGTTGATGGAGAAGGAAGGCGTGGAGCGTAATCTGGAAAGTTATAAGTTTTTGATTGATGGGTATTTGAGTAGTGGGAGGGTTGGTGATGCTGAAAGGATGATCATGGAGATGTATGATAAAGATTTGAATGTCGAGGTTTATTTGTGGAATTCGGTTATTCTTAAGTATTGTAAGTTAAGGAGGATGGAGAGTGCGTTTCTAATTTTTGATAAAATGATTGAGAGAAAAGTTGTGCCTAGTGTAGAAACGTTTCGCATCATGGTTAGTGGGATTTGTGGGATTGGGGAGATGGAGGCAGCACAGGAGTTGGCTGATAAATTACAGAGGAAGGATATCGATTTGGGTCATGATGTTTTCGATGATTTGATCGATGGGTGTTGTAAAAAGGGGAAGTTTAATGATGCTGTTAGACTGCTTTCGTCGATGGAGGATAAAGGATTGTATGGTGATGTGCGCTTATATAACATGGTTATTGTTGGTTTGTGTGAGTCGGGTCGTGTTGAAGAAGCAACAAGACTTTTGAGCATTGTTGTGAAATGTGGTGTTGCCCTTGAAAATTTTGTCACTTTAATAAATGATCCAAAATGAGAACATGCTAGACATCTACGACAAAAAAAGAATGCTCAAAAGAACATGGAAATGACAGGTAAACTATCCTCCCAACTTTACACGCCATGATAACACTTATGTTTTAGCTTAACAAAGGCCACAAGCCATAAAACCGTAGTCAGGGATGATCAGGAGATAATGTAGCAGTAACCCTCCTAGGGTCGGCCAAAGTTTTCTGTCCCTGTGTAAGCTAGAAATGTCGTGAGATCGTGTTTTGACTTTCAAGCTTCAAGAGTACACAAGCCTTTAATGATATCCTCATTGAGTCATTGTGTAAACTTTTGATTTTGAACATTCATCATCATCCCTCTTGATGGGCTCACTGTCTACAACAAAAAAAGTAGTAACGCATGCATGACATACAGATATCAAATTATATACAAATTATAACCACTTTTTTATCACATGTTTTTATAGGGTGCCGGTGGTAGGAATTTTCTCCAAAAAACCTGGAGAACAGGATATAGTGCTATTTCAACCGAAGCTTCCTATAAGAGCATTAGACTTTGCTCGTTTAATAAGAGGAAACGCATATAATTGGAGGATTCACAAGTTTCGAAACAGATTTGGTCAGTTTTATTTTTAATACATAAAATAGCATGTTTATATACACACACTCTAATTGTTATTCTTTTCTCTGATGCAGAATGTCGTTACAATGAGTTCATATACCAGAACGAGCTTGTAGAGTTCAAAGACACGAACCCTCACTCAAATTTAAACACTATAAAAGTTGACCCTCTCTCACCGGTATATATGTATCTTTGTTGTTTGTTTGTTTTTGCTATACCTATTTTATCCAATGTTATGCTAATATCTATCGTATCGTTACAATGAAAAACAGGTCCAGGTCGGGCGTTCCCCTAACTATAAAATCATTCACCAACCTGAAAAAGGAGTTTTTGGGGACGTATATAAGGCGAAGGCTCTTGATCCCGGTGTTATCCCTCATGAGGTATATGTATTTATAATAGAGAAGAGAGAGAGATATAATAACCATTATTGTTGTTTATTACTCGTATCTAGAGCTGGCAATTATGGCCCAAACATTCATAATAGGGTCATATTGGGTCTTTAATTTAGTGATTTGGGTGATAATGGTTTTTAAATTTTTCTTAGGCGGGTTATAATGGACCAAAAGGAAAAGTAAAAAACTTAGATGACGGGTCATAATGGGCAGGTGGCTTAATAATCACAGATCTGGACGATGATGAAATTGAAAAACCGTAATTCTTTCGTAGCTTGATTCACAACCGTAATCGACGTTATTGAAAAACAATAAAATAGAAAATCTAAACCACCAGCAACCTGAACCATCTTCGGAAAACTGACCACGTGACGGATCGAACCTCCGTCTGAAATGGACCTGGCCATAAGAATTTGACCTTTGTGGTAGTGAATCCGAAAAGAAAATAGGGAAAAAGATGGAGTGCGACGGAGAAAGTGATGACGGAGATGTCATGGCCGGCGACGGAGAAAGTGATGTTGCAGTGCGACGGAGAAAGTGATTAACTGATTATCACCGGGAGTACTGACAGAGAAAGTAATGTTGAAGTGTGCTTGACTGCTTTCTTCCTGGCATTTTTTTAGTGAACATGAATGAAAGAGACAAAGTAAATATCTTTTATCCCTTACACAGTTATATCTCTCACATAACTCTACATTATAATTATAATATAATATATAAATTATAGCACAATACAAGTACACAGTAACGAGTAACTACTCATACATGCTTATACATATTTAAATAAATAAAATTTAAATAAAATAAACATATAAACTGCTTATAGATTAATTTCACAACTTTTTAAAAAACATTATTAAAAAGAGTTGTATAATTAAACAGTAAATATTATAAAAGAAATTATATAATTAAACTCTTCTTAAAATGACCCGTATTGACCCGGGCTCGTTTTGACCCGGACCCAATCATATAACAACTACAATACTTATAAAATTATTGCCTTTTTTTAGGTTTTACAACTTTTAAATTATTGCCCCTTATATTTTATGTAATTTGTCATTTTATTTTCAAGGTTTAGGTGTCGTAAAATACTGGGGTAAACATCTTGGGATAGTCGAGGAAAAAGTATATGGACACAGACACAGAATACCAATAAAATTACTAACTTAAGATTCTGATTCATCTCTAAAATGAAGTAATCAAAAGTCAAAAATCAATAACTCAGAGGTAGGTTGTATAGAAGGAAAAAAAAAAAAAAAACCTAAAGTGTAAATACAGTACATACCGAGTTAGAGGAAGGAAGCAATCAAGGAGCCTTGGAGGTGCAGCTGGCTGGCGGGGTGCTGACTCTTGAGGCCTGGCTTGTGGTTTTGTAAACTCGGGGCTTGAGTCCTGATATAAAGGTCAGGGTCTCCAATACTGTGAAAGGCCGGCGCGAAGGAGAAGGTGAGTGGGTTCGGACGTTCGGTTCGGCTCGTCCGAGGGGAAAGTTTTTTTTTTTCTTGGTTAACTGTTAGATAGGATTAAAAGAAAAGGGTTTCAGATCAAAGAGTTGGAGATTGCATTTTTGGAAAGAAAATGGTCGGATATGGCGGCTAAATGGTGTTAGTGTAAGGTTAAATGGTTTTTTCGGCGTCAAAGTAGATTGTATTAATTACTTGATCAAGTCCAGCCCATATGACTTTAGCCCAACTCAGAATCATAAAACTTATAACAATCTCAATAAAAAACCATTTGAAACCCATCAAACAAACAAAAAATGTCATCAATCCAAACAACACTTCTCCAAAACCTCAAAACAATCAAGAACAAAATCAACCCTACTAACCTTCCAATCACAACCCCTTACAAGGAAATCGTTGACATCATCATCTCCTCTGCCACCACAACCACTATTCTATCAACACTCACATCCAACACAATCAAATCAATTCTTTCAGACCCATCAATCAAAACAAGAAAATGCCTAAGTTTATTCAAAATCATCTCAAAAAACCAGTCGTTATTACCCTTCAAGATTGAAGTCGAACACTATGTGACACTTATATGCAGGTCCATTCAGTCCAGGAAGTTTGAAGATGCTGAAAAGCTTCTAACTTTATTAACAAATGACCCAAATTTGAAATGCCCATTTCAAGATTTTGCTTATTTAGTTGAAAAACACAAGCTTTTTCAGTCAAAAATGCTGAATTTGATGATGAAAGTTTGTGCTGATTGTGGTGATTTTGTTAAAGGGTTTGAGGTTTTTGAGTATATGAAATGTAATGGTGTTGTTATTGATGAAAAGACTTGTACTGTTTTCTTGATTGGGTTGCTGAGGTGTGAAGAATTGGGGTTAGGGTTGGTGTTTTTCAATAAAATGGTTGAGTCGGGTATCGATGTCTCTGTTTATAGTTTGACTGTTGTGGTGGATAGTTTGTGTAAAAATGGTGAGATTAAAAGGGGTAGGGAGTTAGTTGAAGAAGCTTTGTGTAAGAATGTTAGGCCTAATGTGATTACTTTTAATACTTTAGTTGATGCTTGTTGTAAAAGATGGGATTTTGATGAGTTGGACTTCGTATTAGCGTTGATGGAGAAGGAAGGCGTGGAGCGTAATCTGGAAAGTTATAAGTTTTTGATTGATGGGTATTTGAGTAGTGGGAGGGTTGGTGATGCTGAAAGGATGATCATGGAGATGTATGATAAAGATTTGAATGTCGAGGTTTATTTGTGGAATTCGGTTATTCTTAAGTATTGTAAGTTAAGGAGGATGGAGAGTGCGTTTCTAATTTTTGATAAAATGATTGAGAGAAAAGTTGTGCCTAGTGTAGAAACGTTTCGCATCATGGTTAGTGGGATTTGTGGGATTGGGGAGATGGAGGCAGCACAGGAGTTGGCTGATAAATTACAGAGGAAGGATATCGATTTGGGTCATGATGTTTTCGATGATTTGATCGATGGGTGTTGTAAAAAGGGGAAGTTTAATGATGCTGTTAGACTGCTTTCGTCGATGGAGGATAAAGGATTGTATGGTGATGTGCGCTTATATAACATGGTTATTGTTGGTTTGTGTGAGTCGGGTCGTGTTGAAGAAGCAACAAGACTTTTGAGCATTGTTGTGAAATGTGGTGTTGCCCTTGAAAATTTTGTCACTTTAATAAATGATCCAAAATGAGAACATGCTAGACATCTACGACAAAAAAAGAATGCTCAAAAGAACATGGAAATGACAGGTAAACTATCCTCCCAACTTTACACGCCATGATAACACTTATGTTTTAGCTTAACAAAGGCCACAAGCCATAAAACCGTAGTCAGGGATGATCAGGAGATAATGTAGCAGTAACCCTCCTAGGGTCGGCCAAAGTTTTCTGTCCCTGTGTAAGCTAGAAATGTCGTGAGATCGTGTTTTGACTTTCAAGCTTCAAGAGTACACAAGCCTTTAATGATATCCTCATTGAGTCATTGTGTAAACTTTTGATTTTGAAAAGTGTCAAGTAGGATTGGTCCATAATTTACTGATAACAAAAAGATTATAATCACCTATTGGGAACCTGTGGGAAGAACTGCAAAGTTGAGTTAGTTTTGATTGAATGTAATACTGTTCTTTGGTACTTGTATTTCATGCCATACACTTCATGGTGCCCCCATTTTCACAAGGGAAAACGTTTTGTATTATTATGTTATGATTTCATGGGGCATGTTTCAGTTAAAGCTGCCATGGCAACCATGTTCAGTTGATTTTGATCTTGAGATTTTTCTATGTTCTGTAGCAACTTCTTAGCCTTTTGATGGTTTGGTATTCTTATCAGTGTCGTCTATATGTATAACCAAAGTAACTTTCTACTAAGTACTTATGGGCCAATAATCTTATGTGTCATGAGTTCTTTTAGAAGTTTTGACATATATACACAGCCAAAAAGATTTAGGGTCCTTTGATGGATGAAAAGTGATGGTTGAAGATATTAGTTATGTAACAACTAAATTTGGTATATTCTACTTCTGTTACGGACTTACGGTGCATTTTTTTATACATAATTTGCTCTCTAATTGCGCCTAAATGCCATTATTGCAGTGTGTTTTGTGGAGTCACATATACCTGTAAGGAAAGGAGACCATTTCCTTGTTTGAGGAGGAATGCAAAGTGTAGAGTTTAAGGTGATCGAAACTGATCCTGCCTAATACTGTTTTGTTGCTCCAGACACTGAAATCTTCTACGACAGTGAGCCCATCAAGAGGGATGATGATGAATGTTTGGATCCTCAACTTTTCAAATCTATTGGAGTCAAGCGTCCTAAAGGATTTTTACCCCTAAGCACCCTGGTTCAGGAAAGACACTGATAGGTAGGGCAGTTAACTAATGGAACAACAGCTTTCTTTTTCTGCGTAAGTGGACCAGAAATCATGTTAACATTCGCTGGAGAGAGTGAAAGCAATCTTAGGACTGCATATAAAGAGGCTGAGAAGAACCATCCGTCAATTATTTTCATCAATGAGATAAATTCAATAACTCACAAGCAAGGGAAGACTAATGGTGATGTTTGTGCACATGTTAATGTAATGGGCGCTACAAATCACCCAAACGGCATAGATCCTCCTCTCAGAAGGTTTGGTAGGTTTGACAGGGAAATCAACATTGATTTGCCAGATGAAATTGGGTGTCTTGAGGTTCTCCGCATCCATACAGAACATGAAGCTTGCTGAGGGTATAAGTCAAGCTTTTTAAAACACTTGCCTTTTTACTTTTAATAATGACCATTTAGTTGATCACCGGCAACAAATTGTAACTTTTCCAGGTTGATTTTGGAAAAGATATCTAAATAAACACATGGTTATGTTGGTGATGATCTTGATGCTCTTTGCACTGAAGCTGCACTTCAATGCATTAGAGAAAAAAAAATGGGTGTTACTGACTTGGAAGGTAATCGATGCTGGGATACTGATTTCCATGGCAGTCTCGAATGAACAATTATTGACTGCTCTAGGAACAAGCAATTCATCTCAAAGAGGAGGTTTAATGATGCTGTTAAACTTCTATAGACGATGGAGAATAAGTTATTGTATGGTGATGCGCGTCAGTATAATATGGTTATCGTTGGTTTATGCAAGCCGGGTTGCGTTGAAGAAGCAACAAGACTTTTGAGGATTGTTGTGAAATGTGGTGTTGTCCTTGAAAATTTCATCAATCTAATAAGAGATTCAAGATAAAGAACATGCTAGACATCTACTGCGAGTCTCTTTTTTTACAACATGAATATCATAGGTTAGACTTATCATTCCCAACTTCACACACAAAGTCACTTAAGTTTCAGCTTAACAAAGACCACAACCCATATAACCAAAGTCAAGGATGATCACGAGATAATGTAACGACAATCCTTGTGAGGGTCGGGCTAAGTGGCCCGTCCTTGCCTAAGCTAGAAATGCTATGAGATCGTCTTTTTACTTTCAACTTTCCAGAGGACACGAGCCATTTTTCCTTGATGACACTTGGGTTGGGGTGCAGAGAATCCAGGCTCTGCTCACTTTTGTCACTCAAAAAAGGGTCTAAATTTTGACTGTACTTGTCCCCATGGTCATGTTGGGTGGTGGATACAAGATTATGCTTCAGGTTAAATTCATGATCAGTGAAGTAATCATTTTCTTGAATATCCTGCATTGCAAGATCATCATACTCCTCATCTGATTTGGTCGACTCCTCATCAACTGAACCTTCCATCTGCATTAACATGATGTCGTGAAAAGCTGAAACCAAAACCGAGGCCGAAATCAAAACCATGGTCATGTGAAAGTTTAAATACCTCTTCGTGCATATGTTCTTTGGCATCATCACTAAAATCCTCATCACTGTCCATCTCAAGCTGATCATCTCCCTCTTCATCACTTCCACATACCGACTGCTCCTCCTTCAACTGAAAGTTGTACAGCAATCAGCAATGATTTAAAGATCAATTGTCTTGGTTTACTGTTATTCATAACTGAAAATGAGATTTAAAGCTAACCAGGGTAAATCCCTTTACCCAAAAAATGAGATTTACCTCTTTAGCAGGCCCATCAGAGGCCTTAGGTGAACTACAACATGATGAATGATATCTGCTACCATTGTCAGTAAGCTCGCCTCTAGACTCATCAACACTACTAGCCCGACTGGTGCACCCAAGATCGGTTGGCCAAGCACTGATTCCAAAGTTCCCAAATTGCAGATTAACCTG
The DNA here is from genome assembly GCA_025447715.1 of Asclepias incarnata. Lineage (NCBI taxonomy): Eukaryota > Viridiplantae > Streptophyta > Magnoliopsida > Gentianales > Apocynaceae > Asclepias > Asclepias incarnata. The sequence continues at coordinate 15,230 of JAOEHQ010050180.1, forward strand.
TTCAGCCTTTCCAATCTGCACAGGTCCATAATCAGGATGTCCTATAATCGGCTTCCCATCAGCATCTACAGAATGCACGGGCCATGCTTTTGCAACAGATCCATCATCATTTAGAAGAGCCATTAAATGTCTTGAAGAACCTTGTCCTTGGATCAACTGAAACATTCCCTTTGAGCTCAGTGAGTTGGCCACACACTGATTTCTATACTCTTCATCAATTACAGAAACAGTGTTAGTGGTAGGATCATAAAGCTGGTCCCCAGCCTCACGTCTTCTTAAGCAGCTGAAAACCGTGGCATGTATTGCAGCAACACTCTTGTCAACATTTGTATTATTTATTTTCGGCACCAGATGTTTGTCTGCTCGATTGCAAAGGTATTCTTGGATTGTTCTGATGTTTCTTATATACTTTACATACTTGTTTTTGGCAGGATCTAAAGTCATGTACTTTGCACGAACTGCAAATCTTTCCATGTGTTTGTCCTCATTTGTGATGTATATCATGAACGGTATGATTGATGGATGTTTCTTCATTAACCCCATCTGCATATTCAAACAAAATTGCCTTCAGACATCAAATTAACAGAAGGTAGGTGCTATAAATAATATTAATGGATTTGTTATCATATACCACAAAGTTAAGGCTCAAGTGAACACCCTCCACAACAACTGATTCTTTTCTTTCTTCCCATGCTGTGATGAGTCGATCAAGACTATCAATGACCATCTCACTCTGTGCTTTAAAGCCTTCGATTGCCATTTGTTTAGGGCTGATCAAGTCAACTGTGGTAGAATCAGAACTATCATGAGGTAGTAGTGTTGAAGCATCAAATGGACCATTGTTGAATTGTGATTGAGGCGAAATATTTCCTTGTTTCTTTGCTTTTCGTTTGGCTTTAGCTTCTGAAACAGCCACTGGATCTAGATGCTCTCCTGCATGGTATGTAGAAGACCAGAGCAGGGGATTTTGCTTTTCACCAACAAAGCTCCTCATCATGTGCCGAATCGAGTCTGTAGATACAACCGTTGTGATCCCTAACCTGCTAGCCTGCACATTCAATTTCAGGGCTCAACATCTAAATAGCAATGGTCTACCCAATTTATGTTTTCTATGGTGTTGTGTTGTATATAAAAGAAGTCTTAGGTAAATCTCGAACATATTTCAGACTGCTATCAGAATTAAGAAATCATTCAACAAGATTAAGAAGTTACTCAGATATCTTGGAAACATTAGTTAGTATACGAACTCGTGGCACCAATCAAAGAAAAACTTCTAAAGCGAGATGGATTTACCAGCAAAGCAGACAACGTAGATTTGCCGCATCCACTCGTGCCACAGAGTAGCACTGCTACAGACTCCTTTCTTTCACGGATTCTGCAAAAATGATACAGCACATGATACATTAACACAAAAAAAATACTCAATACCTACAAAGTGCGATAAAGATATAGGATGATAATAAAAAAAAAAAAAATTTTAAAAAAACCTGCAAGCTAAAACCAAATCAGCCCTCTGATTAGGACCAACATACTTGTATTCAGCAAGAGCATCACAAACAACATCAATGAACCTCTTCCTTTTAACAATAACCGTTGTACGTTTTTTATACGATTCAAAGGGAATACTCCTAGTTTTCTCATCATCATCATCATCATTATCATTCTTTAAGCTTCCTCCTCCTTCATTATTCTCTTTACCATGAGGATGAACTCTTAGGAAATCTTTTCCCGTTTTAATAACACCCATAGCAGCTAAAGTATCCCCTAAGCATTCTGTTCTCGTAATCTCAAAAACCCTTTGACTAATCTGGTCAAACAACATATATATATTTTGCATAAAGTCAATATATTTCACCAACCGGCAGTATCAACTGTAGTTTGTAACATTGAGGTTGGGGGATCAAACCCCGTTGTAGTCATAAAATCCAATTTCTTAGTTAGTCTGCCCGTTTAAAAGTTATCATAAGGTTGCACTTTTAACATAAGCCTGCACTTTTCTTCTTGTAGTAATTGACTTTTTAACATATGGCACATATATAATGATGAAATATATATATATATATATATATATATATATTAGGATTAGGATGCATGTATGTATAACCTTGAAGGCATGACGAGCTTTACAACCCATTAACTGCAGAGTGCTTTGAAGAACATGACGAGTGTACCTAAATGACATTTCATCATCTTGTTTCTGATCATGACCAATATCATTATCATCTTCCTCCACTACTATGTACAACAATTTTGCTACCTCCATATGTCTTTCCCTATATATATACATATATATATTTGTAAGACACACACACGTACACAAATATAAATTAAAGCATATTATTAGCTAGAATGAAAACAGAAAGAATGTACACAAAAAAATGGTTACTTACAAGATAAAAGATAATTGAAGATTGGTGTAATGTGTATGTATGTATGTATAAGTTTGATATAATCAAGATTCAAGAAATCAAAGGAACATTGTTATTATTGATTAATATATATTAAAATATATATGAGGGTGTTTATTATTATAAGTAGTAGAATAGAATTGTGAGAGAAATACTATATTATAAGAAGGAATTGAAGGTTTATTGCAGAGAGATGATATGGAGGTCAGTGTGTGTGTATGTGTGTGGGTGGCACCTGCTGCTGCAATGCATATACACGCATCAACGTCTCCAACACTCCACGAGTCTCTGACCAATATATATATATACATAATATATACTTTTATTTATGAGGGAAATTTGATTGACGTAAAACATATGGGGTGAAAGTTTCAAAACACAAAGAAAGCAAGAAAGAAACCCGGCCTACCATTTGATATGCACTTTTGTCTATTTTCTTTCTTCGCCTTTTTGTCCAAATTAAAGATATTTTGGGTAGTTTAAGAGTAAAAAAAACCGAGCTAAATAAGAAGTCAGAAGATGTCTGGCTCTTTCCAACCAAGACAATTTTTTATATAAATTTTCATTTCAAACTTAAATCAATATTGATTTTTCCAATCGGCTCTTTTTAATCAAGCAATCAGATCCCTTTTATGTCAAATCATGACTCCACCATTCAATGGAAATAACCTTTAAAAAAAAAACTAAATTTAGGCATGTGTCTAACATACATGTTATTTATTAAATTTTCGTAACCATTATTTTGATGGTCAGATTTTTATAAAATAACATGACCAAATTCAATATACAGGCCGATAGTGTAACTTCAATGCAATAAAAATCAATTTAAGTACTTTCAGTTATTTAAATAATGAAAAGTGGTATGTTTATAGTGTTATCTTATTTATATACTTTTTTTTCTCTATAATATATCTTTAACATATGTAGATATAAATACACAAAGAATGGAAATATTACATGTTTGAAAATCACAAAGAATGAATAAGTAGCGGCGGAATCAGGATTGAAAGTGACGCATAGCACTAATTTTTAACACTAACTTTGTATCCGCACAAAGTATTGATAACAGTTTTTAAGAATTTTTGACTATTTTTAACGGTTTTTGATACTTTTGGCGATTTTCATTTCTATTCCGTTCTACAAATACAACTTTATAAGTTTCATTGTATAAAAAAATCTTTCAAAGGTTTAAGTTAGCAACATTTAAAATAACAATATGAAAATTGTATTAAAATTAAAATATATAATAAAGTCAAATTTCACTTTTTTTTAATTGTTTCTTGAGATCAAATTTCTCAATTGCACTTGTTAACAACCTTTATTTTAAGATCAAATGGCACTTGTAATCAACCCATTTTCGCTTGATATAAATACCAAGTTCAGCCATGCATTCAGCAAAAGATTTAGAAAAACATTTAAAAGAAAACATAAAAACAGAAGTGACAAACAAAAAAACTACAGACGAGGTGTAACGTGGTTTGTAGCAATGGCGAGAATTAGGGGGTGCCAACTTCTAGAGAAAAAAAAAAGACCAATTAATGAAAACAGTTTGGCCATGTTACCTCAACCTGTGGGTCATATTCTGCAAAATTGAAGGCTTTTGACCTTTGACCAGTTTTGTTAAAATATATATTCTTTAAAAATGTTAAACTCTGTTCTCCTTTGGATATCAACTAGAAAGGTACCCGCTCAATACTGTGACGGCGATGGCAGTGTAGTGGCGGCGGCGATTGATGGTGGCGACGGCAGTGATTAGTATAGGTAATTGATGTAAATGAGGTAGTGTTTTTAAAAATTAAGGAATAAATGATGTAAATAAATAAGATGACATATATTTTGCCGTTCAAAAATAAAATAATGTAACTTTTCATATATTCTAAAAATGTAACTTTTCAACATAAGGGTCTATAATTTTTATGTAGTAGTATAGATATTAAACTAGTAGCTAGCATTAAAAATTTAACGAAAATATAACTATTGTCTTTAGTTTACCAAATGATAAACTTACTCTTCAAAATGTTTAAATTATTGAATTAATATTTTTACGTCCCTCATCTTATAAAAGGCCATGATAAGACTCCCCAATAACATGTATGTTGTCCAAATTTGGGGTCCTATAAATACCCTAATCATTAGGTACACACGAACTTTTCACTATTAATTTTTTCACTCAAATCATTCTTTCTACAATTCTCAAAAACACAATTCTTGTTCTAGGCCAATAATCTATCATCTTAATTTCGTTATGAACTTGATAGGTTTGCATTGTGAATTCTGGAGACACGATATTTGGCACGGTCAAATTCCGTTGTTATTAAGCTTATCATTTCATTCTCAAAATAAGTATTTACATTTCTGCTTTGGCTTGTCTACAAATAAATGTCCATTTCAAAAAAAATTAAATTTACCATTTTACTTTTTATATACTTTTTTGTGTGACTGATTTCTAAGGAGGTGTTTGGTTCATGGAATTCTTAGGAATTCCATGGAATTGTAATCTAAATTCCTTCATTTAACTTGTTTGGTTGGACTAAATGATGGAATTGGAATTCAAAATTTTCCCTCAAATTCCTTAAAATACAGAATTCAGAAATCCTTCACTATACCCATGGAAAGTTTTCAATTCCAATGGAA
>JAOEHQ010050191.1:0-20267 GCA_025447715.1 Asclepias incarnata
GCGTACATCTTACCTCCCTCAAACCCCGGCTGTTGCCGGGATTGAGTATCGGTTGTTGTTGTTGTTGTTGTTATATTGTATATGTATGTATCTAATGTAATGTTTAGGTAGGGTTGAACGGAGGAGAGCTTATTCATTCATTCAACTTAATAATAAATAAATAAATAATATTAATAGTTATATTATTCCCAGTCGTAATTAATCAACCATGTAGGTTGTAAGTTTAACAACAGCTTGCTTTCTGTTGGTAATCAATGTTTATGTAGGTATTGCATTTGCTTCGAAGGTATTTGGGTGAATATGTTCATGGACTCTCATCAGAGGCCCTAAGAATCAGTGTCTGGAAAGGTATTCCAATTCTCACACTGCTCCTGCCACTAAAATACCCTAATATATATATATATAATCTTCTACAACCAATGTTCTAGTCTTTTTCATAGTTCCTGTGGTATATAAGGGTTTTTTTTTTCCTTCTCTTTGTCCCACTGTTCTGATATCCAGCTATATCTTCAGGTGATGTGGTTCTTAAAGACTTGAAATTGAAGGCAGAGGCACTAAATTCATTAAAACTTCCCGTTACTGTAAAAGCTGGTTTTGTTGGCACCATAACATTGAAGGTACCTCCTCCTTACACGTTGCTGATCCGGTTGCCATGTCAACAAATAAAGCTGAAATTATCCTCCTTACACTAGTGTTAAAAACCATGCTTCTAGGATACTTAAAACACTCATAATGGTATTCTAATTATCGGTATTTATCAGTATTTGATTTCAACTCATTTCTAGTTTTCCATTGGTGCCTTTATCATTCTGATAATTTACTCCTTCATCGATAGCTTTTCCATGAGTTTCAAAGTGACAATGAACAAGAAACCTTGATACATTGCTTGAAGCTTGTAAACGATGACAACATAACCTTGTTTTGTTTTACCGGTGACTTGATTAAAACACAAAACCAGAGTTTCTGATCTTCTTAATCTGATATTTTGTTGATTATAAATTTCTTTTATTGCGCTTTGACATGAAATACAGGTTCCTTGGAAAGGTCTTGGCAAAGAGCCCGTGATAGTTCTTATAGATCGTGTCTTCATTCTTGCTCATCCCGCTTCTGATGGAAGATCTCTTACTGTAAGAAAACATATGTTTGTTATTGTACAAGGCTTTTTCCATTTAAATTTAATTTTGATTGTTATACGAGTATGTTTTCTTAAATTTTGCAGCCTGAGGAGCGTGAAAAGATTTTTGAAGCAAAACTTCAACAGATTGAGGTAACCTGTTGGTTAACTTTATTGTTTAGTTTACTTAAGGGTGGAAAGATTTTATCGACTGTTTTCAAATAGACTCTTTTGCTGAATATTCGACTGCTTTGCAGGAAGCCGAGTCGGCAACTCTAGATGCAATATCAAAATCAAAGCTTGGAAATGTAAGCACTTAAGTGTTGTTTGTGTCAGTACCATAATTGTCTATGTTGATTAACAACTAGCCTTTTACAGTAGTAGTTTCTCTAATTTCTTTCATATCCTTTCCTGTGATTCTTTCATTTCATTTCTTTGTAGAATACGAATAACAATTACCAAAAATATCTTCTGTGTACAGTTGTTTTATTCTGAATCCAGGCATTGCTTTCATTATTGTCTAATGCTATCTTTATTGTTTGCAGCCAGCTCCCGGAAATTCATGGTTGGGCTCTTTGATTGGTACAATAATAGGAAATCTTAAAATCTCGATCGGCAATGTCCATGTCAGATACGAGGATTCTGTTAGGTTGGTGTACATTCATATGTTGGAGTCGGTTTCCTTTCCTAATTTGATGAAAGCTTCTTTCCTGATGCTGCTTTACCAGCCTTCGTTTGATTAGAAAAACTTCTGTATGTTCAGCAATCCAGGACATCCTTTTGCTGTTGGTATTACTCTGGCAAAACTTGCTGCTTTTACAGTGGATGAGCAGGGGAATGAAACATTTGACACCAGTGGTGCTCTAGATAAACTGCGAAAGGTCTGTTTTTTCATGCACACTTGTCAAAAACTTCCAAGTCTGTTTTTCTGATATCTCATTTTTTGTTGCTGTAGTCATTGCAACTTGAAAGGCTTGCTATGTATCATGATTCCAACCGACCTCCTTGGGACGTGAATAAGAAATGGGAAGATCTCAGTCCTAAGGATTGGGTTGAGGTATGCTCTTAAATCATTTAAGAAATATGTTTTTCCTATTCCATTACCACAATATACATATATATATATATATATACATACATAAATCCTTGCATATTTAAATGGCTGTAATAGAAATACCCTTACTTTGGCATGTGCTAGATTTTTAAGACTTCACTTTTCATGAATGTTAGATATTTGAAGATGGAATAAATGAACCTGCCAATGGTCATGGAGTTTCTGCATGGGCCCAAGATCGCAACTACTTAGTTTCACCAATCAATGGTGTTCTTAAATATCACCGTCTGGGAAATCTAGAGAGAACTGATCCTGAAATGCCTTTTGAGGAAGCCCATCTTATCCTTGGTGACGTTTCTTTGACACTCACCGAGGTGATAATTTTTGACTTCTTTATGGAGTTGTGCATGCTTTTAATTTCTTGTTTGAAGCCTTTACTATAGGAAAGTTATTATCTTGCATGTGTTTCCTCCTTTTAGGCAAGATATGTAAAAAGAGTATTCATATCTTAATGAATTGAATTAAAAATATTTTCTTACAGGCGCAGTATCATGACTGGATACGGCTCCTTGAGGTTATATCAAGATATAAGTCATATGTGGAGGTGTCACATCTAAGGCCTGTGGTGTCGGTTACCGAGGGTCCGAAAATGTGGTGGAATTATGCTGCTCAAGCTGCATTGCAGCAGAAGAAAATGTGGTAATTTTTATATATATATCACCCCTGTTTCAAAATTATAGATATATCCCCGGTTCCTTGGTCAAATGATACGTTTTGATAACCATCTTTGATATTTACTTTTAAAATTAGCAGCAGTATATTATCTTTCTAGAGCAGTTGACACTCCACTCTTGTTTTCTGTTGTACCATTTTTGGTTCCAAATGATGACTTGTTTGACCATGTAAGTCCAAAATGCATCTCCAGTTTTGTAAGATAGAAGCAACTGATGAAAGCAGGGTAGATGGTTCTGCTGCTCTATTGTCTCTTCTTTTTGTTTTTTACTTGAATTTTGATACAGGCTAATTCAGATAATCCAACCAGTATCTTTTTGTTATATGATTTACTTTTTGGCTGTCCAATACTGAATTACTTCATGCCCGATAATTCAGCTATAGGCTATCTTGGGCTCAGATTCAACACTTCTGCCGTCTTCGTAGGCGATATATCCAGCTCTATGCTGGTTCACTGCAAGAGTTGTCAGATTCAGATGACCCAGAACTCAGAAGTATTGAGAGAGATCTTGACCCCAAAGTAATTCTTTTATGGAGGTATGTGATTGTGATTCTAGTTTTTATGTTGTTAATTTCTTTAATTTTAAGTACTTGTGTGTTTTTTCTGATTGTGATCTTTCTGGAGATTTTGTGTTGATATTTCAGGTTCCTTGCACATGCAAAAGTTGAATCTGTAAAATCCAAGGAAGAAGCCGAGCAGCGGATGCTTAAAAAGAATAGTTGGTTCTCGTTCGGATGGTCTGCTAATCTCTCTATCTTCAGAAGTTCCTTTTTATTCCGTCTATTTTCTTTCTGAAAAATTTGCAGTCGTTTTTGTTTTTGACTTTCATGATCATATTTTATTGACCTTTGTTAAACAAATTAATTAATCATATTGTTACATTTCCAATCAGGCGTTCTGCTCCAACTGATACCTTGGAGCAAGATGAATCCGAGGGATCACAAAATGTTGTGGACAGGTTAAGCAAAGAAGAATGGCAGGCAATTAATAATTTATTGAGTTTCCAACCAGATGAGGACTTGACATCACAGTCAGGGAAAGAGATGTTACATATGACACAACGCATGGTAGTCGTGTCCATTGGTCAAGCTGCTGCGAGAATTATCAATATGAGTGAAACTGAAATTGTATGTGGTAGATTTGAACAACTTCAGATCATCACAAAGTTCAAGCATAGAAGCATTTACTGTGATCTGACATTGAAGTTCTATGGCCTGTCGGCCCCTGAAGGTTCCCTTTGTCAGGTTTGTTTTATAAACGCTAAAAATTCTGCTGGCTCAATTTAAGTTGCTTTTTGGCATAAAGTTCCAAGCTATTAATGTAAGCGGAAGAAGATTATCTTTGTTTTGTAATTGATTTTTAGGTTGATTTTAACTGCTTTCGGTTTGAATCCATGAGTAGAGTTACTGTTGGCTGACATCTGGTTCTTGCATATACTATAGATATTATGTTCATGTATTTCTTTCCTATATATCATCCTGCAAATTACATACAGATACTCTCCTGTTTTTGTGAGATATAATGAATACATTTGTGTCAGCCATTTTATTCTGCTTAGTATTCTTATGCAAAATGACTTCTCATTTGCAGAGCGTCTGCAATCAGAAGAAGGCGAATGCGCTGGGTGCTAGTTTTGTATATTCACCCGTTGGAGAAAACCTAGATTGGAGGCTTTCAGCAACAATATCTCCTTGCCATGTCACGGTGATGTTTCTTAAAATTATAAAACAGTATGCAATGGTTTCGGTTTCTCGCTGTGATCATAAAGTGTTGATGATCTGTTTTTGTCTTATTTTCAAATATGGTGCAAAATGTTTCTTTGTCTGCAATGTTCCTTTCAAATATCTCTGTTTCAAGTCTTGTATATTTTGTGTTCAGTTATCCACACATACTTTTAGCTTGTTTTATTTAGTATAATTATTTTGTTGGATATCTAGTCTAAGAAACGGCCACTGGAATATCTGTTAGGCTGCGTACTTTAGAGCCAAAGGATCGACTTCCCCTGGCTAGCCTGCACAAGGATCTATATCCGTTTACCCGTTTATTTTCTTGGATATTTAGGGACTGTTATCTTTTTGAAAATTACAGACTCCTTCAGTATAATTAACGTGTTGCATATTTTATAATAAACGTTTTTTTCTTATTGTTTCTCGAGTGTGTAGTTAACCAGGAAAATTATGGGTTCAGTAAAATAGGATGATTATGAATGGCAAGTTTTAATTGCTCATAGTTGGCCGAAAGTATTCCTGGAACTATGTAGGGCTTTGGAAATCCTTGTGGCTGGTCAGCTGTGGGGTCCTTTTTTGCTTTATAATGTTCTTTATAAGCCAGAATTTCTAATATCATGTTATCTTTGAACAATATTGTAAAGACTCTTGTTATCTGTTCTTTTATCAGCATGTCTCTAAGGAGTTCAAGGCTTATGAACTTACTAGGCGTAAAGCTCAACTGGATATTATTTATGCTATATTGATTTACAGTTATATAGTCTCATTAAGCACCTGAAGCAGTCTCTCTACCCTCGGGTAGAGGTATCACCGTCTACACCCCCCCTTCCCCATACCCTGCCTTAAATGGGATTGGGTATTGTTATTGTTGTCGTGGTCTCATTAAGCACCGCTGGTAATTCTATCAACTGCATGCCGTTTAGTAGTTGAGAATGTCAAATACCTCGAAATGTTTCTCTAAGTGCTCCTTTACTTAAGGTTTGACCAAAATCACTGTTTGCCTGTGCTATCTGCATAACTTCAACACAATCCTAGTGGGGTTCATCCTTAAGCAGATAGATGCATTGTTATTGCTTACTTTAGGTGACAGCAAATGAAATCGGTTTATGTTATTGATGGCAAGGATACTATTGATTGTAGTGTACAAGGTCAAATTTAGGCTATATAGTTCACTTTCTTTGCCAAAGAAATATGTCCTTCATATCCTTGTCATGTTGGGTTTGCTTGACATTAACCTAATATTGAAAGCCATAGGCTCAGGCTGTTAGAGGATCCGTGCAATGCAAACAGCAGATGTTATTAGTCGGTTCATGTCTACTCCATTTGATGTGGCATTCTACTGAGAAAGGGTCCTTTTTAGTTCAATCAAGGACATATATTTGATTGTTGGATATTCTGATATGAGTCATGAAAGATATCCTCATAGTATGTATGCTGTCTATTTTTTGGCTGGGATATTTTGTCATGGAAATGCATACTTCTTGATTTAGTCATACTATCTAGTGCTCGAATATTGAATGACGGCACAAACTACTTTCAACTGAATTGACAGGGACATGCTTTGGTACTCAGGCAGCAATATATATCTTCAAAAATATCTAGTATAGTTAAATTTCCATCATCTTGTTTCTAGATGTTCTGCAGGAATAACTTATCCTTTCATCCCTCCACTAAGAACCATTTAGACCACAGGATTGGGAAAAAAAAAAGTCCACTAGCATTAGTGTCAGGTTTTAAATTGAACAAGCCATATTCAAGTTGACTGTTACCAGAAGATATAAGGAATATCTTGTGAATCTCCAACTATTCAACTAGCTTGGCTTACTCTGGAGACCTGCTTACGGATTAATTCACACACTGTTATGAGGATACCAGGTTAACCCTTCTTGTGAGAAGTTTGGCATTGCTGAAGCATATGTTCTGACTTCCTGTCAAGATCTTGGGAATTAATTTGTAAATATCTAACTTAGTTTGTCATAGAGTTTCCCGGGCCCAATAACGTAATCTATTAATATGTCTGTTGATTCCGATTTCTAATTGAAAGTGACATGTCTAGAGATTATTACTTATAAGAACAAAATGTCAAGACCATGTCAGAAACTACCACCTTATATATACTCTTATTTCTTCATCTTTTAGCTTTTTATATCTTTCTAGTAAATGCCTATATGGCACTCTTAATTGCTTACCGTGTAGTTGGAAAGCTACTAGGATAATTATGAGGTTAACTAGAATGATTACATAGCTATTTACTTTAAGGTGAAGTCTTTAATATTTATATAAGTAATTGGAAGCTTTAGTTGATGATTACATTACTGGTCTTTCTATGATAAGCACAAAATGATAGCCCTACACTTGCATGTAATTGCTTATGCTTTCTGACCCCCTTCGTGATTACTTTGCCGTGTTTTCATGTCTTATTTATTTCTTTTTCAGGCTTCTCTTATTTTCTTTTGCTTCTTTGGTTAGCTAATGTTGTCTTTTTGTGACTGATGTACAGGTCTTGATGGAAAGCTATAACCGCTTTCTTGAATTTATGAAGAGGAGCAATTCTGTCAGCCCCACAGTTGCATTTGAAACAGCAACTGCTTTGCAGGTGCATTTCTAGATGATCTCTGATAATTTTAGCTATATCTTTGAGAAACTAATAATTCACATCTTGACGAAACAATTACAGAATAAGATAGAAAAGGCAACTCGTCGAGCTCAAGAGCAATTTCAAACAGTGTTGGAGGAACAAAGCAGGTTCTTATTTTTAAATTTACTTATACAAGGATATATTGCTTTTCATAATAGTTTATCTCATGCCCAATGGGTTTAGTGCTTTGTAATTGATTATGCAAAAGGACTGTCGTTTTCCTTGTTCTGTAGGATGCAGTTTCTGCACCATGCTACACTATACCTAATAGTAATGACTGACATGCAATGACAGCAATTTGTGTTACTAGTATTCTCACAAAATTGGAAATAGGGCATTATGAGCTTTAGAATTTGTAATTCTATTATGTTTCTGGAAAGTGTTAGTTTCAGACTTCAGAGCTGGTCGGGGAGATTTTGAAGTTCGCATCAGTGGCAATACGTGACCGTTTTGTTCTTTTTGTTTAATTTCAAAGTTTTCTGTTTCTGTTCTTTTTCCTATTTTATTTTTTATTTTTATTTTCAAAATCTCGAGTCCATTCATTTTCAAGGATTATTCAGATTTTATGATGATTCTTATGATCTTCAATGTGCTCCATTCTAGAACTGGTCACTTTAGTCTTGATCGATGTTAACGAGCAGTCTTTTTTAATGGGCATTCTTGCAAGGTGGGTAAAGAGTTGTTGATGGGACAGTATTGGCACTGACATTAATCGAGGACTCTAAATGAGCTTTAAAGCGACATACAATATAGCCAATTAGATTCATATTGGTTGGTCTTTGCAAAATCTTTTAGATGAAAACTTCTTTTATTGCATGTCTTGTATATTTTTAAATAATTGGCATCATCGTGGTTTTAGTGCTTCTTAATACGTTAATTGTTTATTTGAAGGTTTATATTTTTTTGGTTTAATTTAGAACTGACTTGGCTTGCTAATATCGTGTCTTCCCCTATGATATAAATAATGATAAAGCTTGTAATATTTCTTACTTGTATCATGTCCTCAATCTTGCAGATTTGCTCTTGATATTGATCTTGATGCTCCAAAAATTAGAGTTCCTATAAGGACAAGTCCATCATCAGAGTATGATAGCCATTTTCTTTTGGACTTCGGTAATTTTACATTGAAAACAGAGGTATGTAACTTCAGTTGTATTTTTGTGTATTTTTGTTTTCTCAATGTGCTAAACAAACTGTTTTGCAGGAGGACCAGCCTGATAATCAAGGACAACACTTGTATTCTCGCTTTTGTATTTCTGGAAGGGATATAGCTGCCTTTTTTACAGACGGTAGTTCTGACCTTCAGACACGTAACCCGGAATCTCTGAGTCATGGTAGCCAGCTTTCGGCATATTCTCTCGTTGATAGGTGTGGGATTGTTGTTATCGTTGATCAGGTACATTTAGCTTAAGCATGTTCTTCTCAGTTTATCAATGCAATGCACCTGCACGCACTATCTTATAAAGGTTTCTTTTCTACTTGTCAACTGAAGATTAAAGTACCTCATCCTTGTCACCCGTCAACTCGTGTTTCTGTCCAAGTTCCTACACTTGGTATTCACCTTTCACCTTCCAGATTTAGCCGGCTTATGGAACTCTTGAGTATACTTTCTGGTACTATAGAAAGTGGCACAAAGCTTGTAGAAGATTATCAAGCTGAACATGCCCCATGGAGTTCCCCTGATCTTGCCACTGAGGTTCAAATACTTGTTTGGAGGGTATGTAATCTTTCAGAAAGGTGATATATGCATACGAAATTGTCTCTTTCAAGCTTAATTATTTTTTATCTGTTCAGGGGATTGGCTATTCAGTTGCTTCCTGGCAGTCCTCGTATATTGTCTTGTCTGGACTGTATCTTTATTTATTGGAATCCCAATCATCCCAGAACTATCAGCGGTGCTCTAGGTGCACATGTTTTTCTTCTCTGTTTTAAGTATTGATACTGCTCTTTTTGTTGTTGAATAATATAGCTTATGTTTGGTCAGATTTAGTAAATGCTTTTTTAGAAAAGGCTCTCTAATTATGTGGACTTATATTTTCTGAACCTAAATGCTGCAGCATGGCTGGTAAGCAAGTGTATGAAGTACCCTCGAACAATGTTGGCGGTTCTTCATCCTGTATTGCTATCTGTATTAGAGGCATGGACATGCAGAAGGTAAATGATTTTTGATTTGTCCTTTTTTCTTCATTACCTAGAGAGCTAGTTAGCAATTGTGTCGATTCAGGCAAATATCCCAGTTTATTTCATCCGTATGAACAGATTAATTTAGAAAAACTGGCAATTAAATTCCGACTCTAAGATTATTATTCCCTCCTAGGGATAGATTATGTTTTACAATTTTTTCTGTCCTTTTGCAAAAGTTTAAACTATGAGAATTTGGATAGTCCTAAATACTATTCCAGTTTGTGAAAAATACATGAGTGGACGTCTTTTTCTAGAAAGAGGGAGTAGTATTTATTTAGGGGTGTGCCGTCCAATATAATTCTGTTTGAATGGCTTTATAGAGATTATTACCTATGGATGTAATTAAATTTTGACCAAATGTCTATGTTATGTAAATATCTTGTAAAATGTCTATGTCATGTAATGAACTTTCAAATCCAGGTTATTGGATCTACTTGACCAATCAAAAACTTACAAGTGGCAGCTTATATGGGTGCCACATATACCCGGGTACATCCAATAACCGGGATTTGAAAATTCATTACATGGCATAGACATTTTACGAGATCTTTACATAATATAGACATTTGGTCATAGTTAGTTACATCCACAGGTAATAATTCCTTGTATAAAAACCATCCAAAAAGGCGCTCTGACGGGAAACCTTGAGGTATTAAAACATTGCAGTGCCCCTGCACAAGCCAGATTGTACAGTTTGTTGGCTGTGTATTTAATGGAAACTAACATTATTGCATTCAATTGCTGTAAAATAAATTATCACTTCTTGTTGAGCATTTTAATTAGAGTTAGATTCAAAAACAAACACCAAAAAAAAAAAAAAATGTCGCGCTTCTATTCAAAATTTTAAAAATGCAAACATAGTCATACATTAATACACTAGGTGATACCCGTGCGTTGCACGGACTATCTTATTTCTCATCGATTACCTGTAAATAATTAATAATTACTTATTATTATTGTTTATAATACTTATGAAAATACTAAATACTCACTACAAAACATCGATTATGTACTATCTATCATAACATGCATGACCATACAGATCTAACCCAAAAAAGTCGATAAAAAAACCAACTGTACTATTCACTAACAAAAAAAAAAGGCTTCATAAGAGGAAACTTAACAATAAAGATACACTCCTAGAATCCAAATAACTATAAATCACTACATATAAAAGATAACGTGTCATTAAAAAAAAGGGAAAATGACATGTGAATGTATGTAACTATGCCAAAATGTTTATGTTATGTAAAGATCTTGTAAAATGTCTATGGCATGTAATGAACTTTCAAATCCCGGTTATTGGATGTATACGGGTATATGTGGCAACCATATAAGCTGCCACTTGTAAATTTTTGATTGGTCGGGTACATCTAATAACCAGGATTTGAAAGTTCATTACATGACATAGACATTTTACAAGATCTTTACATAACATAAACATTTTGGTATAGTTACGTACATTCACAGGTCATTATCCCTATTTTAATAGTCATAATATTAAAATCCAACAAAATTACGTTATAAGTAAATCTACGGGGTGTTTTCTAATAGAGATTTGGTTTATTATGAGCGCTCATGGTTAAACTTATTTCGGTTGTTCATTTTATAAAATCAAATATCTGTTCTTAGGGCTGATTTTTTTTTAATTTTTTTAGAAGATTAAAAAACATGATTCTTAGAGCACGATTTTATCAAGTCCATAACACTATCATATCATGTCACATTAAATTTTTTTATTATAAAACATCATTTTTTATAAACTTATCACTTTGCGCTTATAAATTTTATTAATTCCGTAACAATATCCCACTCATGTTTCTATCATTATATTATATCAATTATTTTATTCACTCAAGAGATAGTGATAGAGCTTAGAGCATCTTAATGGGAAAAAAAATATTTAAAACCTTTTTATTTTATCACATTATCAATCCCATAACCTATTAAAATCTATCAATTTCAATGGAAAGCTTTTTTATTAGATTCATATCTATTGCTAAATATATACAATTTATCCTCATCTATTTGAATTGTAAAATATGGTTCTCTTTAAGTTATTTGGTATCTTTTATAAACAAAGATTAGTTAACATTAAAAATCAAATAGAGATTACAATACGCGATAATAATCAAATAAAGATATGGGTACTAGCATCTCTTTTTATATACACATATATTTACAAAAACAGACAAAAGAGAAATTATGTCTAGTATTATTTTTCTTATTTTTTAATTTTTAAATACAGGTTAAAAAATATAAAAGTTATCAAAAATGAGCAATTTTAGACTATTTAGAACCGTGTCGATGAGAGTTTTTAACCATTAGTCTTAGTTTCGTATCCCTCTACGTCCATGCACATGGACTATCTATGGACTACATGCTATAAACATTGCCCTACATACATCATCTCACCTATATATGGACTCTACATATAACATATTCTCCTCCACCTATGCTATAGTACGCATGCCCGTAGTGAGCTTAATATATCTTTAAAAACCAATTAAATGCTTAATTTAAGCTTCTAAAATGTTGTTTGTCGAACACACCGGCCTACCTTTAATGTAAGTGTAGAATGGAAGGAATTTTGTCGCTTAAGTGCTGTTGTTTTTATGGGTGTGTAAAGATGACGAGATTGCACCTAGGGGTGTAAACGAGACGAGATAGTTCGCGAGCTACCCGAAATCGACTCGTAAATTATTCGAAATCGACTCGGTCTAAGTCGAGCCGAACTCGAGCTCGAGCTACTCGAGTAGACTTCCGAGTCGAGCTCGAGCCTCAAAATAGCCTACTCGAAAAGATCGCGAGCTTAATCGAGCTTGTGCTATTTTACAACTTTCCCCTTGAATATTATATATTTTTACATAATTATTATCCTACCGAGCCGAGCTTAATCAAGCCGAACTTGAAATTATCGAGCTTATAGGACTTATTTGACTTAAAATTTAGTATAATACCCGACTCGAACCGAGCTCGAAAGTGTCGATTAGTAAAGCGAGCTCGAGCTTGAAAATAAAGGCTCGGTCGAGCTCGAGTCGAGTTGCGAGCTTCAAGTTTTATAATCGAGTTGAGCTCGAGCTTGACATTGTCTCGGTTCGACTCTGCTCGATTACACCCCTAGCCTCTGACTTTATTATTATTATTATATTCTAACTTTAATAGTTACTTCTATTATTATTATTTTTTTAGTTATTTGTTAAAGTAGTTTATATCATTTTAAATTAATATACTTTTTTGTTTATACTTTTTGGATTAACGTACTTTTTTAGTTATGCTTTTTAAATTAATGTACCTTCTTATTTCTTATGTATATTAATTAATGTTTTGTTCTATAAAAATAAAAATGTGCTTTTATTTTATAAGTAATGTTATTCAAAATATAAATGAGTAATACGCTCTCCCCCCCCTTCTAAAAAAAAACCGTTGGCACTAGTTTTATAAACAAAGTAACACGTTGGCAATTTTGGTCTCAAAATGAGAGAAGCATTACACGTCACTTTCAAAGAAAATAAAGGCATTGTAATTATCATTTAATTAAAGGTAGTGATATTCATACAATACAACAAAATTTAATCATCTACAACAAATGTATAAATTTTATTGTATAGTGTATAACTGTATGACAAAGATATTGTTGTAGATGACTAACTTTTGTTGTAGCAATATCATTCCGTTGCTTAAGATCGTGTTCTTCAGAATGCTACAGCCAAGAGCCCCTATTACAAGAGCCAACAGCGCAGTTGCCATGAGCAATTGGTTTTGGTCTCAGGCATTCATAATCACTGATACTATAGGTAGATGAGATCCAACCCATGTTCCGGTCGTGTTACACGTTGGAAATGTTATATACTTGCGGGGAGCTAGTTAAAATCAGTTGCTATAGTTGGGGCTTGGATTCAAGGACTGTAACTTCCTTGCAATTGGTATTATTTGAAGTTTATTCCATCTTTCCATAGCCGCTATTAGGCGGTTGAGAAACATTCTGCATATATTATCTTGACATTATGCTGTTGACCAACTCCATTCTACCATGCAAGAAATGAAAACTTTTTAAGACCCATTGTACTACTTATCAGGTTTACAAAAGGAATTGCGCTAGCAGTAGATGGTAATTCGTGAATCTAAATTTTTCTCCCATCAAGAGTTGTACGTCCTAAATTAAATGTTACAATGTGACATTATATTGGCCGGATGATCATCTTGATCGTCGGTAGGGTTTTCGGTTTGATGGTGTTGACGATTGTCCTCTATTTTGCATTTTCCCCTGCATTTCAGAAACCAAACTTTGTGAAAACTAGAGACTTTTATTTCTGGGTTCTGCTTGCATCATAATGAATATGTCAGCCATAAAACGGAATTGTCAATACCTGATATGATGCTTTAAATGCTGCTCTTCTTTTAAGAAAAACCTTCATAGCCTGTTTCTTTTTCTCTTCTGCTTTAAGTTTTGTTAGACTGGGTCTGTAAATGATTATGGTTCGACCAATTCGACCAACAACAACTGAACCAGTGGCTTCTTCTAATCGACTTACTACATCGTCTAGCTCTCCCGGACAGTTGCTATGAATTTTAAGCTGTTTTACATGTTACTATTATTAGAATCAGGCTAGCCAGTGATCTTCAAAATTCAAAGAGTATATATCACTTCATAGTACCAAAAAGAGAAAATTAGATGCAGCAAAAGGGGTGGGTCACACTGGTGGTTTCATAATGACTCAAAACGGGTATTTTATTGTATGTTCAGGAAGTCGTCAGGTTGGGTTAAACCAAAACAACATTTGTCAAACTCATTAGTTAATAATTTGTGTGTATGGCTGCAAGTCTGCAACCTAAAATTTTTAGTTCCCATAATAAACTAAAAGACAGGGGCTGAGTTCATTAAGACATAAAAAGATAGTGTGCACCCAAAATAATACCATATAGCTATTCGTAACGGCAATGGCAAGTGATTAATTCCAACTTTGATAATTTCATAAAGAGAGATGCTGCAATATTTCATATCAAGTGAGTAGGCATGGAGAAATGCGGGTTTTGAGCTCCACGTGATTTTGTTTTGTTTAGTCAATTTTGAGAGTGAAAAGTTAGATTGCAAATGAATAAAAATATCGGCTTATTTGAGGTAGCTGCTCAATTTGTGACTGAATTAACAATTTTAAAACAGCAGTAGATTTAAAGTTTGTGCAAGGTCTTTCGGTAGATAAATGGGCCCTCAAAAGAACCTATAGCTTATAGCACGTAACAAGAACCTAACATAAAAGTTCTTGTCACATTGAGCACAACGGATTCAGCAAGGGTTTCCTATGCATCACCTTATCGGAAGTTAAATCCGAATAAGAACACTAGAGTATATTCAACATTATCATTATCATATATAATAAGCACAATAATGTCATGTTAACTAAAATCAATTTTGCTGATGTTAGTTGGTATCCAATAGATTATCATCGAAAACTGATTATGTTGTATAAATAATAATCCCAATATTTTTTTTATATAAGCAATGAAAACCATTCCATAAGAAACCCAAAGGGGGTGTTTGGCCTAGCTTATTTTTAAATTTAATAAGCCTATTTTTGTGGCAAAAGGTTGATAACCAGCAACCCAAACCGGCCCACAATCAACTTCCTATCATAACGGGGGCATACATAACTCACTAAGCGATTATGGCTATAGGGGTGTTCGGGATCGAACCCAAGACCTTTTGCTCTCTGTGACAAAAATGTCCCATCCATTACCAATTGAGCTACACACCATTAGCCTATATTGTGTGGCATATATTCAAGCTTACGACTATATCATGGCTTATTTGGTTTTGGCTTATCCTTGATATAAGTTTTTTTTGGCTTATTTCTTGGTTTACGGCTTAATAAGTCATAAAATAAGCCAGGTTAAAAGTTATTTTCAAGGGACACTTATTTTTATGTACAAGATTTCCATAGCCCTACTCTCACACTATGGTTGGAGGTCCTTCTAGACGCAGTCTCGTAAGACTGTCTACATCTCACCTCCACCATACCCCATTTATGCCGGGATTAGATACAACAGTTGTTGTTGTTGAACATTTCCATAGGCCTAGTTTAGCAAAATCTATAAGAAAAAAACACATAACAAATGTTATAGTAAGTTAGTATTAGTATTAGTAGTTACCTTAAGAAGCTCATTAGCTTCAAGGGTTTCAAGCAAGGCAATGGCGACAGCATCAGTAACACCGGATTTACCGATCTGTTGAGACTTAAGTTTTTTACCTAGACTATTAGCATAAGAACCCAACTCTTTCTTCTCTTTCACACTGATTCCTTTTAATTTTGACATCTTTTCTTTGTGCTCATTCCTTATTCTTATTTCATTCTCACTTGTAATTTCAGTTTCGGTGTCGTCTACGTTTTCGGGTGTGTCGTTTAATGATTCGATGTTTTCGACAACGGTGGAAAGGCATCGAGGAACATGAGAGATGGGAATAAGGGAAATGAAAGGGGATATAGAAGATGATTGACCCATTATCGACCTCTTACCGACCGGAAATATAGAATAAGAAGAAGAAGAACAAGAAGGGATGTGTTTGAACGTGGAAATATGGGTCGTTGACAACGGCTGTGGTGGACGGCGGAGGAGAATGCATCGGAGGATAAGGGCTGAAGATGATGATGATAGTGCCCCCATGTTTACTGTGTGTGTTTTTTTTTTGTTTAGTTACAGTCCATTTTCTTTTTATATCTACCTTTAAATATTTATTTTCAAACTATAATTAAAATAAAAGTTAAAAAATAAATCTCATTCATATATTTTCTCATATTTTTTCTTTTCATTCTTTCCCATTTTGTATTTTTTACCTTGTTATACTTAGGAATGGTCAAAATCGGATATCTGAAATTTCGGATAGTGGATTTGGTCATCTGAATCTGACATTTCGGATATCCGAAATTCGAATATCCGAATTTTCGGATTCGGATACCGGATTATCCGAATATCCAAAAATATATAAAATATTTAAAGTTATCCAAAAATATTTAAAGTTATATACTTTTCACGATTCCTGCATTCATATTCATCTTCAAAATATTATTACTTCTTAAGATTCTTCTTGTTGTTGTTATGAATAGTTAAAAAAAATCATAGTGGGTCATTTATGATCCAGTCAAATCTAACAAAATAAATTAAAAATATAGGAATGGATAAGAGAAGGAAATATAAAATATGTCATCTGAAAATGAGACTGCGAATCAAAAAATATGCCAAGGATGTGTGGTAGGTATAGACAGATGAATGATGATAGAATGAGATTTGGATTAGGATTTTGTGTTTGTTTATAGCGTTTTAGCCTTCAGGCCCAAGGAATTAGATTTTCAGATCATACTAACTTGGCCCAAACAGAACACAAGTATCTATGTATATGTAATTTGCGGATATTTGGATTATCCGAATATCCGAAATTTTTGAAAACTTCATCCGATATCCGAATCCAAAAATCCGGATATCCAAATTTTCAGATAACTTTGGATCGGGTTTTCGAATATTTAGGATTGCGGATTCGGATTCGGATTTTTTGAACACCCATAGTTATAGTCCCCGTTTTTTCCTTTTAGTTTAAAGGTTAAAACCAAGGGAAAATGATCCGTAATGCAGATTTGTTAAGTAAAAAGTTTTCATTTTGCTCCTTAAAATTTATTAAATATACATATTGAATTCCCAATATGTGAGAGGTGCAGTACTAAAAGTTGCGTAATGTTGGAGATATATATCCTAAACCAAATGATAAAAACATTTGAAAATAAGTTTAGTGAAACATCGGAATAGAAACATGGGGAGCTAGTATTGACAAATAATGAAAACAGTAAGGACCATTTGAAAAAAAGAAATACCTCTAAAAGCGGTGTTTGTTTAGCCTATTCATATTCCCTTTCTTCCCCGTTTTCTTTCTTCTTCTCTTCTTCTGCTGACACGCACACTTTTACAAATTTTATAAATAAAAAAAAAAGGAAAAAAAAGAAAGGAAAAAATGTTTAAGAAAACAGTAGAAGCAAAATCACAGCAAAGATTATCAGGAGCAGACCGCAAGAAATTAAAAAGAACAATTCAACAACGTTTTCCAAATGCTTCTGATTCTGACCTCGATACCTTAATCCCTCCTAAGGTTTGTTTTCTTGTTTTTTTATTTGTCGGAGGTCTTTCTGAAAGCAGTCTCTCGACCCGGGTAGGAATATGACTACATTCTAACTCCCCTCTCCTTTGCGAGATTGGGCATCGTTGTTCTTTGCTTATTTATTTATTTATTTTTGTGATAAAACCCTAAATGAACACGTGTTTTATTTATATTTGTTTATTTTTGGTTGATTTTAATTTACTAATCCTTAGGAGGTGTTTGGGTTAGTTTATTTTCTTGCTTGTTTGCTTATTTTTATTTGACATAAGACCCATTTTCTAAGCTTATTTTTGGGCTTATTTGCTTATATTGCATTTACAAGTCACGATAAAAGGGTAAGTCCAATAATAAGCTACAAATCGGTGGCGGAACGTGACCATTTTGTTTGCGGGGCCAAATATGTAGATTGGAATATTTTTATCTATATAAGCATTCATGTTCTAAAACGTATATATGAACGCCCGGGACCCTCCAAGGTCTCTTCATAGTTCCGCCTATGAAAACGGGGCTTATCGAAGGTAAGCCAAATGTAAATAAGTAAATAAGATTATAAATAAGCTAACACAAACACCCTCAGTGATGCACATTTTATTTTATATTTGCAAACGCAATAATCAGATAATGTCCTTGAAACGAATTCCAGACACCCTTAGTGATGCACATTGGTGGAGGTGGTTTGGATTAGTTTGTTTTTTATAAAATTTTGTGGGTTATATGGAATGAAAGCATAAAATAAAAATCATTGTTTTATATTGGGAGGTGTTTGGTTACAAGGATATGAAGTGGAAAGTTTGAGACCATTGTTTTATATTATGAGGCTTGCAAGATAAATGCTTTATAAAATTGTATATCTATGGTAACAAGTATATGAAATGAAGTTATTTACATGTGCGGAATGTTGTTTTGTAAAAACATGTCTAAACCTGCGTTTTCGATATTGTGTTTTTTTTTCTAGGAGCCAAATATTGTTTTATGGTTATGGCTATTTCTGTTTTGCAACAATTATCCCGAACACCTTTGTCAAGATTTGTATATAACTGATTATTGAGACAAATGTGAAACTATCTTTTCCTAGATACAACTGATAATTTGGTTCTGGTTATTGAAGTCTGAATAAGCACTTTCTATTTTTGAGACTTGCATCCAATCGCCTTATAACTCTAAAGTACTCATAATGAGCTAATTTGAATAATATTATAATACACAATCTTCTTAATTGGAAATCCAATTCCAGTTTAAATACCCTTGTGTGCTTGTTGTTGACATTTTTTTTTAATGCAGGGTTCCTATGAAAAATATCATGTGTAGCCATTAATTTGCGTTTTTTTTTTGTTCACATTCATTGAAAAGTATTCTTTTTTTAGATGGAAGCTACTGTAAACTATGTTATGATTTCATTGTAGGTAGAGGTAACTGTCTCGAAACACCCAAACCGTCTGCTTATCTACAGTTTGGAAGGTGGATTGCCAATCTTTTTTGATGTTGATAGCAGAGGCACAATCATATTCCCAACAGGTTTGCTAGCAACTAAATATTCCATGTTTGAACATTATCTTATCATCTTGTTTTAAGGTTACATCTATCGTTTATTGCATTGGATGTGCAAGAGTACTTCAGTTCAAGAGTGAATTTCTATTTTTGAATAGGGGCTTGTGTGATTTGTATAATATAATGCACCACTATTTAGGCTGCATTTTTCATCTGCACAATACGTAATTAAACTCGTTAAAGAAAAATAGGAGACTACAAAATGTTTAGGTTCATGCATTGGACTAAATAAAAGTTTTCTGTATCGAATCAACGATGATTTGCCAAGTTGCCTGTACTAGTTTTCTTACTGCATTTGCTGGTTATTGTTACTCAGGGGTTTAATTAATACTGTATTTCTTGATTCACGGGATGACATTGTTACATTCTAAAATGCAGTCTATGCGCTATGGAAGGTTCCTCATCTTCTACCTGCCTTTGTTCTAAAAGGCGGTGAAGTTTCACGTTATGTAATTGGTGGGGCAGATTTAATGTTCCCGGGCATTAGTGTAGGTGCAGAGGGTCTCCCAGAATTTTTAGCTGGAGAACCATGGGCTGTTATGGTTCCTGGTAATCCTGCTCCCATTGCCGTAAGCATGCACACTAATGTTGCTCTAAACTTCATTAAATTCATAGTCAAAATTTTAAAATATGTAAATTAGTTCTTGTTGATAGGTTGGGTCTACTTGCATTAGCAGCTCTGAGGCTCTAAAAGCTGGTCTTCGTGGAAAAGCTTTAAAGATCAGCCATCACTATCGGGATGCACTTTGGTAAATATATAACAGAACTAAGGGTGGCAAAATGGTTGGGTCATATGGCTGAGTAATATAACGGTCAAAAGGGTGGTTTTCTTTATGGGCCGGGCTTGGTTGGATTGACCTGCCAGAAATTCTTTTTTCCTTTCTAAAATACTACAAATACTTGAAGTACAATTACGAAAACTTCATTATACAAATATTTGTACACAATTTATTGTTTGGTGATAATATATTAGAGGTGGCAAATTTAATTCCTGTTTTTCTAATGGGCCAATTGAATGAAGACAATGTAGCTTACGTGAAATGGGTCTCTAAAGTTACGTATAGTGTATCTGAATTTTATAAAACCCCAACATTTTGATAAATATTTTATGTTTGTAGTAATATAG
>JAOEHQ010050202.1:0-20267 GCA_025447715.1 Asclepias incarnata
CGACCCACCCCGTATGAGCCTTATGATGCCGGTAAAATACCTCCATCCTAATCCCCACATGATCTGGGCACCCCGAAAGATCGAACCCGCGTCTTTTTAGAACTTCACATGTGGGTCTAGGCTTCATTGATAACGGGTACCTTAAAGGAATTGTTTTTTGTGCCAAGCGGGGATCGAACTTGGGACCTTAAGGTCAACAAGTGCTTCCCTTACCACTAGGCCAATTCCTTGTTGGTTTATTATGTAATTATGTATCCATATATTAACCTAACTAAACGTAGTTGAAAGTTTTTAAATGACATGAATCATGTTTCACCTTCATGCTTTAAATTATGTAATATCATTACCAATATCAAAATTAATATTAAATTTTGATCAATACCAAGACCAAATGTATAAATCTCACTGTTAAACGTAGTTGAAAATTATTATGTAATTATTTATCCATATATTAATCTCACTGTTAGATTACCAATTGAGAGACCAAATGTATTTGATGAACCATGTTCAAACTTTTTTTTTTTTACATAGAAAATTAATTGTATGATATGTATTATAAATCTGTCAACGTACAGATATTAAGACTAGTTATAATAATATTTCAATACAAAACGTGCATAACTTAATAGAGTATGTTTGTTTTATTATGATGTATGAATTGTTTATGTATAGGCAAATGAAATAGAAAAAAAAAATGATCTATTTGAAGTAATGATGATGTCTTAATATGGGTTGATTAACATATGTATTCAAATAAGTACCTTTTAATCAAACACCTGCTCATAATTCAATTGTCAATTTTGTTGACCAAAATTCAAAACTGAAATCAAATGTTTATATTGTCAAGTATGCAAAATCAACTTCATTAACTAAGTTCACAACTTTGGTTGTCAAGAATCACATATTATGTGAAATGTCCCAAGGGGGATTTTCAAAGTTATGAAACGTCCCAAGGGAAATTTTCAGAGTTGCGGTATGGATCGGTAGTCTTTTTTGTGTTTGACTAAAATATAAATATAAAAATTAATAATAATGTGAATCAATGTATAATGTCATTGTACAAAAGGGAAATAAATTGGTCAATTTGAAAATCAACCTACGTTACTATCAGATAATGTTTAAACAAAAGATTTAGTAAGAACAAGAGTCAAAGAAAATAGTCTACTTTGAAACTAAGTAGTCGAATACGAATGAACGTTTGGTCACAATAATAAAACTAGTAAAAAAAAAAACAGTCATTATCTAATCAATGACAAATCCACCTACAAGCCTTTTAATTGTCCACACACGTTTTTGAAAAAATGATACCATCATCATTCCTAATGTGTTTTGATTTGATTTTAAACTTCTTCTAGATAATTTGATTTCTTACTTTTAATTAAAAATCATTATTAACAATGTTCGTGTGGCCAACTTCTATAAGTGTTTTAAATTTAAGCCTCTTTAATTATTTACTGCATCTTAAACCATTAATTAATACCAATGACTTTCGGTAGTAGTTGAGGGTAGTCGTGCAAATTGAAACCGGTTCGGGCCAACCCGGGTTGGAAAACCCGAAACTGAAACCCGATTGAAACCGGTTTCGGTTTCGGGTTTCAAAAACGAGTTGGGACCTGGTTGAAATCGGGTCGGGTTCGGTTTTGGGTCAAAAAAACCGAAAAAACCCCGGTCAAATTATGACCAAAACCAGGTTCAAACCCGGTTCGGGTTGGGTCAAAACCGGTTTTTGATTTTGTTGACCGAAACCGGTTCGGGTCGGGTTCGGGTTCGGTTTCTCCCCGACCCGATTTTTTTGCACGACTGGTTAAGGGTGATATACCTAGTAATTTTAATAATAAAAATGTGATAGGTTAAAATCCCACATGTACAAAACAAATTGGGGTTCCATGTTGGACCAACAGGGAGTGGAGATGATCAGGTGGGCTAATGGCCCATCAGTGATCCCAATTTGCCGTTAAAAATTTTTTTTAATTAATATGATATGATGACGTTTTGTAATTGAAATATGCCAAATGATGATCATTAAATCTTTCCAATTTTTATTTGAACAAACAAATATGTTAATCTAGCTATTAAATATAATATATATATATAGCTCATAGATTAGAACTGTAGTGAGCCATTTGTGTAACTTAAAATGTGAAGTCTCGAAATTTCTACTTAAAATTCAGCAACAGTAAAAAGTGTGTCATTACCCAAATTATTTTTCTACACTAAGCAACTTTGGTTTTAACCCCTAACCCCTTTTGCAAGGCAATATCGACCGCTTGTGGTTATACGACCATGACAGTCTGGTGATGGTGGTCTAGATGAGTGGTTCGGGCTAGCTACATGTTTAACAAGTCATAAAATCATTTTCTGATGTCAAAAACATGTCCGAGTACCATAAATTAACAAAAAAAATATATGAATCAGTAAAGTGGAAAATTTTCAGAAAATGGAGTATCTTTTGGGCAAATTGCCTTGAAACAAAGAAAATATAGTACCTTTTTAAAAACTACACTTTTATCCAGCTCGTCCAATTTACTACCGATACAATACGCACAATAGACACCAAACTTAGAAGTTATTCTACAAGGTGTTTACATGCGTTTTCAAAGGCATCAGAAAACTAAGTAGCTTGCAACATAGGTATTAGATTCAAGAATACTTGGGTAAATTTTAGCGATCCTAACATGTCCAAAAAACAACACCAAAGTTAGATTTCCCTAAATATCACGTAGAAATAATAACCATCATCAACATCAATAATTTTTTACTTAGAATTCTGCAATGATTTTCGACTTTAGCAGTAGCTGAGCCAAAGCAGATTTCCTAATAACCTGTCCATAACCAAGCATTATCGGCTACTCACGAGAATGATTCCGAAAACACAAGGATTTCATTTCATATTGATCAATTGATTTTCAAATGTTTCTTCTTCCTATGTTCAACAACAAGAATTTTAAGTCGAAATACAAACTACTATTACTAGCCAGATAAGAGCTTTTCCAAAGCCAAGTTTTCGTCGCCACCAACAATGTCCAGAGTACTCCTAGCTAAACCTTCAGGGAATCCCATCTCAGTAAGCTTTTGAACCTATTGAGAACAAAAAACACGTTATGAGGATATCTAAATAGACGTGACAATTTCAAACCTGTTTACTTATAAATGGACTGATTTGTGTTACTTGTCTCTAATATGTCAAACTTTACAAAAAACAGCTAATATGGGAACAGATCAAGTAGGTCAAAAGTTTCCCAATAAGTATATTTGTTGCATGCAATCTCCAAAATCGCTTTCTTTAGCAATTAGATTATTAACGCAAAGATAGGTTTATAACCATATTTAATGCATCAACAATTAAAGAAAACACGTATTTTAGGTTGAACACGATCTAATCCATCCAATCAGTGCTAACAAATAACCTGTTTCACCATAACCCGAGTCACCAATGTTACCGCCCCGGCATGGTTGTAAAAATCGGCAGGATTGGCCGAGAAATCGGGATCGGGGGCTTGAGGATTCGATTCCACGGGATCAGACTAAAAATCGGTCAGCGGGTCAAGACTCGGGTCAACTTTGGTCAAACACAGCTGACTCGGTCAAAAATCGGCCGACTCGGGTCAAAACTCGGGACAACTCTTGTTTTTTTTTTTAAATAAACTTTTAATAAAATCCTAAATTGGTTTAAGTTTATGTTTCTAAACAATTAAGTTTGAACCATAGTCACCTGATTCGCGGTTCGCTCCGGTTCGGGTTCGGGTTCGCGGTTCGGGATCGCAATTCGCGGGGACCCACGAATCCGGTTCGGGAGGGGGTAGACTCATTTCTGTTCGCTTCGGTTCGGTACGGTTCGGTGAACCCGAATTTAAATTACAATAATAGATTCGAATATTGAATACTACAAAGTCCAAACATTTTTAATACTTCAAAAAACAAATTACAAGTCTTTAAACTTAGAAGTTCAAAACCAATTACATAAAATAAAACAAGTTTAAAACCAAATACTTAAATACTTAAACCAATTACTTTTTAAAAGCATAAATTCTGGTGCAGAATATGAAGGGGTTAAAATCACTGAACCAAGCCTTTCAAATCACCGAACCCAATTCTTCCAAATCGCGAACCACACCCATTTGGGTTCGCCGAAACGAACCGAACCAATTCGCCATTTTTTGACCTGGATTCGCGAACCAAAGCGAACCAGATTCGCTACCGAACCGCGAACCAGATCGCTGAACCAAGATCGAAAATCGCGGGTGGTCTACCGAATCCTGTTACTATGGGTTGGATAATAGGTGGTGATGAGGCACATTCTTATGGGACAGGGAGTTGAGGATGATATGGCATATTCTCATTGGAGCTTATTTTATCTTAAAATAGAGTGAGGCAAATACTTTATATATAATAGCTTATATATAGATATAGGTATAGAACTATAGATAAGTATTGAGTATTGACCTGATTGGCTGATAGTGATGATATTGTTATTATGTTAGTACTAAGTTTATATTTATAAATGATATGGAGGATGCTTCAGTTCGGGTATTCCGTATATGTACTCCTTTTGTTTTGTATATGAAGTGGCTGTTAGCAACTTAGCATTTAATCGTTGTAGATAAGATTCAGATGTATATTTTGGAACATAAGTTTAAAGAACGATGGTATTTTAGTTATGCATCCTGCATTGTTTTGACGTTATCACGTAGAAAGTAGGATGGAAACTTCTAGTTAGGTGTCTTTGGATTTCTATTCGTTGAGAGAAACCTGCACTCCTGCTAGTCTATCTTTTTTATTTCAAATAAATTTAGCACTTCTAACTTGAATGAGTCGAGGTGTGATGGAAATATCAGGGATGGCAATGGGGAGATTTTGGGGCAGATAATGGTATTCTTGACCCCTTAATGTAAAATATGATCTCGGCTCCTGATTAATGAACGGCTTTTGGTTTCGTGAGTATCTTTGTTGCCTTGTTGTGGATCCCCATATAAAATAAATGGAGAAAGTTAACAACAGGGACCTCTGAATTCTGATGACTGTAAATCCCCTTATATTATCTGTAGGCTTCTAATCTCAAACCTGAGACATACATAGAATAATCTTAAGATATTTCGGATGATATATCCTGATTGACACACATCCCTCTTCACACTCAAGACAAAATAAGAACAGTAGTAAAGGAAAGCCACCGGAAAGTTAAGCAGTAGTGCAGTGGTGACTGGTGAGAGGCTGAGGCCGATAAGCAGCTGGTGAGGAGTACCCGAGTAGTAATGGTGGGTGGATTGGGAGAACGGGGAAAAGGAAATTAGGCAGGGGAAAAATTGCAGGTTATGGTATAGGGCAATAAAGATTCTTTCATAGATTCATAACTTTAATCAAAGCCTGTTCTGCATTAACTGATCTGGATACAATTTAATATTGTTGCAAAGGAGTGTTGTATTCTGCATTGCTCTGATGCTATATAACAATTTGGCAAGTTAGATTTGATGATTGTTTTTGTGGCATCGTATTTCCAGCTAAGGTTTGTCAATTTACTTTGGCAACTTTTTATGATGCGCAGGGGTGCTTCATATTGTAATTTTATGCTAATTGATCTAACAAAGTGTTTGTGAATGTTAAAGTTGTACTTGATAGCAGCATTGCATGTGTACTGAATTTAAGCAGTATATAATTTTGAATTTATATATTACAAGTATACCTTGCATTGCATGTGCATCGGTTTTTGTAAGTGGGCAGAGCCATACCAAGATGCTGTTTATCTCCATTATAGAGCCTTTATATTCTGCTTGCATATATATGTATTGCTCAAAGTTCTGAGGTCATAGGAAGTATTCATGGCAACTTTCGATTCCAAAGGTATCATGGCTGCAATTGCAGAAGATCATCGATTCAGTTATAACAAATAGATAACAAAGGAAACCATCAGCTATATGACATTTAGGCTTAGAATTAATTTAGTCTAACTAACTCTTTTGCAAGTGATTTCATATTAACTTATTCTTCTATTCATTTGTTTTGCCTATCCTTCTCTCTTATTAATTTTGTTAACCACACAACACAGGCAGGTGATGGCATTCTTAATTTATCCTGTTAAATAGGGGGATTTCCAGCTTCGTTCCTTAATATATTGGAAGACTTTAAGGAACAAAAATGGCTGCCTTGTTGTCCAATGATCCGATGCATTTTGAAATGCATGAAGGCGGTCCTCATAAACAGTCTGATAATAATCACGAGGAAAATAGTGGCCGCTGGTATTTTTCTAGGAAAGAAATAGAAGAGAACTCACCATCGAGATCAGATGGCATTGATCTTAAGAAGGAGACATATCTGCGGAAATCGTATTGCACGTTCCTGCAGGACTTGGGTATGAGACTTAAAGTGTGAGTTCTACTGTCCTTTTGTTTTTGTATGATTATTGTTCCTTATAATAATATCTTTATTTTTTCGCATAATTTTTTTATTTATAGTCTTCGGGAAACATGTCACTTGAAAATAACATATCCTGTTAAATCTTTTAAGTAAAGGATTCGGAGGACTTTATACCATGGAATATGAATGTGTGAATGAACTTGTTGGTATCCATAATTCTATATTATAATTTTTGTGGGCAGCTTTAATTCTGGATTTTAAGTGGTAAAAAAGTAAGCAACCACAGTTATTTTTTTTAGTATCTGCTTGACACTTGTAGTTCTCTTTCTTCTTATTTTTGAAAATAGTATTTATTCATTACATTGTTATTTATGCTTCTTTCTGATACTTAAAAAGTGTTTGCAAGCATACTTTGCTTTTGAACATTGTTTGTTATGAGTTGTTTTTTCTTTTCTCGAAATTGTTTCTCTATCATGTCATTATTTATACTTTCGGAGGTCATATTGGATGAACCGAACTTCATCAAACACATGAGGTAGCATTTTTATTAGCACTCGCGTTATTTTGTTTACCTGAAAATCAGAAACTTCTGCTCTTTGTCTATAAAGCCTTGTGGGGTTTACCAATGTGAGTATTCGTATGACATGACTATGTCTTATGATTTCAAAACTAGATATCTCATATCTGTTTCCAAAATGTAATTATAGCCACTGAACTTTTTAGAGTATCTGTAAATGCATAGACTTGTATGTATACATAATCGCTGGGGTTTTGATGATCTTTCAAAGTTATGTGCAAAAAAAAACCCTGCCAGTAGTTTCTATATTGAGAATCCAAAAAGTCCTTAAATGATAACCAAAAAGTTCCCCCTTCCACCATGGTGAATTTGTTGATCAAATAATTATCAGTGATCCAAGTCTCGCTACCTATAGTTTGTATCAGTTACCATTCTTGGCTATGTGACCTCTGAAGCTTTAGAATGTTGGAGAAATCGTATGAATATCAGTCCATTCTATGAATATAAGCTAGAGCTTCTATTGTGAAGAATAACTTGACCACTGGGTTTTAATTAGGTTTTTCGCATTTTATACATTTTTTTCCTAACACTCACCACATGTATCTATCACATTTCTAATTTGTGTATACTTATGCTTGTATCTTTGGAGGTGTCAACGTTCTTTTTCAACTTATAGTGCTTTTGGTGTAAATGTCCATGCCTTTATTCGATATTTGCAAGCCCTCAAGTATTTCCAAAATAATAAATAGATATATCCATGCAGGCCCCAAGTAACCATTGCAACAGCTATCATCTTTTGTCACCGCTTCTTCATTCGTCAGTCTCATGGGAAGAACGACAGGAGGGTGAGCTATGCATTGTTTCACTTATGAATCTTTTTGTTCAATCCTTGATTTGATGTTGGCTGGATTCATTACTGTGTATGTTTGAACTTTGAAAAAGTATACCCTATTTGAAAGTTTGAGTGTTTTCTTTCCAAAAGTTGAACAAAAAAGTCATGTGATATACTGTTTACATGTGTGTGTGTGTATAAAATATATAATAAAAGGGTAAATTGGAAGGAACCCTCTGATCCCTGGTACCATTTTGGTACTAGCCAAGCCCACCCCGTAACCGGTAAGATACCTCCACTCTAATCCGCATATGCTAGGAGTCGAACCCCCGCCAATAGATTTTCACATGTGTGTATAAAATAATAAAATATATACATAATCACTCATAGTATATAGTTTGCATATCGATAATTAGACTAAAACATGACATTTTCGTCAAACATACATTGATTGCAGACAGTGGCAACAGTCTGCATGTTTCTTGCCGGCAAGGTTGAAGAAACTCCTCGTCCTTTGCAAACTGTCATCATTGTTTCCTATGAAATTAATCACAAAAAGGACCCTGAGGCAGCACAGAGAATCAAACAGAAGGTACTGTAAATTCTGATTGTGTCAGACATAGGTTCTTGTATGCTTTATTTTTATTTTTTTAAGGTGATGGGTCAAAACAGTCTGGGTCGGGTCGGGTATCCAACTCTTTTTGTTCCACGTTTTTTTGAATTCATCAAATAGTTGATGTATATATTACACTAGTATAATTAAAATTGATATTTTATTTGTGACAATAGATCGATTTTGGATGTCGAAAACATTTAGAGAACATATTGGGTCATTTCTAACCCAATTGACTGGCTCTATCCTTTTACCTGTTCTTTTGTTAACTAAGTTATTAGATTTTTGACCAATTAGGAGTTAAAGTGTTACCTGTATTGACCGACCCATTATCAAGTAAATGGGTTGAAAGTGCCAAATCTAGTGATTTGCAAACTCAATGTTCTTCATATGTAAATAGTTAGAAATTCTAAAGCTCCATATTTTTGTTTTGCAGGAGGTGTATGAACAACAGAAAGAACTAATCTTAATTGGGGAACGTGTTGTCCTTGCAACTCTTGCTTTCGACTTCAATGTGCACCATCCATATAAACCACTTGTTGAGGCAATAAAGAAATTCAAAGTTGCTCAAAATGCACTTGCCCAAGTTGCATGGAATTTCGTGAATGATGGGTATGCTGTAATCCTTTTTGTAGTATGTAACTTGTGCATGTGGTCATTGCCCCTTTTCTGCTTTTGACCTGCAAAAAGGACATATGCAGGCTTCGGACATCTCTCTGCTTGCAGTTTAAGCCCCATCACATAGCGGCAGGTGCCATTTTTCTTGCTGCTAAGTTCCTCAAAGTAAAGCTGCCATCAGACGGCGAGAAGGTTTGGTGGCAGGAATTTAATGTTACCCCACGCCAATTGGAGGGTTGGTTTCTTGCCTTCATATGTGATATTTGACTGCCAAGTAAACATTTATTATTTTCTTTATAGCTCACTATGCTCTCTTAACATTTAATTTGTTAAACATTTTAAGTGGGCAGGAAGGGAGGGGTTGGGGGTAGTTCTATGCTTGTAGACGTATGGTGTAGATGAATTAATGAATTATTTTACCTCTTTATCATCTCCTTTCCTGAAAAGTGAGTTCATTTTATTAACTGTCAGCATCCCAAAAATATGTTCTATTATGAGTATTTATTGTAGAGGTGTCAAAATGGGTGGGTTGGGTAATTGGTCAAAGTGGGTTCAGCTCAATAAAGGTAATATTTTAGTGTAGGTCCAAACTGGCTGTACTTATCGAAACACTTCCTGCACAACAATGGAAACTTTTTGTTTATAATTAGCGTTACAACTTAAATGTAATCAAGAAAGTTTTGTTATTTCAATAAACTCATGTTTTTTTGAACAATTAACTTTACGTTATATACTTTGGGTGCCTTTTGATCTGCTTGAGCTGTTCTCTTATAAGGCTTTAAGCTCTAATTCTGACTTACCTGTTTGACCCGTTAGAGATGTAGCATAAGCTGAATCAACCCAATCACAAGTAAATGGATCGAACATCAATGTTTTTGGGGTAGCTGAACAGTCGAAGTTACATATGGGCTTATTATTGTGGGTGGTAGAAATGACCGAGTCTTTTGTTTCTAAAATGAATTAGCAAATACACTTCACCCAGTCACTTCTGAGATCAATAAAGTGGGATGATATATATAGCTCATGAGGGAAAGAGTGACCAGAGAGGGCAATGTAATTTTTGGTTTACATATGGTGTGATGCTATTTTAATATGAAATAGTAACTGATGCTATTTATTTATTGCAGAGGTGAGTAACCAAATGTTAGAGTTGTACGAACAAAATAGAATGCCGCCATCCACAGGAGGCGGGTTTACTCAGAAGCCACGAGCTCCTGCTGTTAACCAAGAACATGGCACAAATGACAGTGATTCTCATGTCGGTGCCGCCACATCCAGATCAAACACCTCAAACCCTGCATCATCAAGACCCACTTTGGATCATCCAAGAACATCCCAAGATCAAAGTAATGATGATGGAAGTACAGATAGAAATAAGGATATCAATTCTGATATTGAGAACAATGACGACCAGCATTACGAATCAGAAAACGGTGAAACAAAATTGACGTCTGGTCTAAATAAACATGCCGAGGAAGATGAAGAAAGGGGTGGGGGTCAGAATTTGGAATACAGAAGTCAGACGCCTAAGGATGCGAAGATAGATAAAGATAAGGTTAGGGCAGCTTTTGAGAAAAGAAGGAAAGCACGTGGTGGTGATGTAACTCGAAGAACAGATTTCATGGATGATGATGATCTGATCGAGAGGGAACTAGAAGATGGTATAGAATTGGCTGTTGAATCTGAGAAAAGCAAACAAGGAACGAATGATTTTTCTAAACCTTCAAAGCATATTGATGATGATTTTGATTCCGATTTAGTGGAAGAAGGGGAGGTTGGAATGTTGGATGAAGGTGACATTATAGGGACGTCACCCATGGCTAGTAGCCGGAAAAGGAAAGCTGGTGGGACACCGCCACCTGACAAACGAAGAAGAAACTAGAAGGGTGTCTGAATTGTGCTGAGTGAGGTTCTAGTGTTTTACATAAAGGTAATGCCGTAATGGTGTTATGTTCCTTGTATTTAAATGAGAATATGGTATTCATTGGTAACCTTGGATGTGCCAACTGTTCATCCTTCATGTACTTGCTGGAACCAAATTTTGGTTGTGTATGCTTTCTGGTCATGAAATGGCATCGTTAAGTTATGAAAATGAATAGTCTCTTTCTGTAACCTCAGTTATTTCCCATTTCTTCCGTCACACCCCTATGATATATTTTATGTACACCCATTTGGTCATAATGGTTTGACGTGCCTAGAGATTGCAATGTATGTGTTCAATGTCTGGTCATAACCGACTAGCAACCAGTTTTAGAACTGACAGTTACTAGCCAGTCCTGGGTTGTTGCTTTATAACTGGTTGGAAGTTGCAAGACAACCACTTAGAATGCAGCTACCTGTAACATGAATCCATAAGTTATATTTGAAGTCTTTCTTGAGGAACAAAGCTTTGAGTGATGGGAATAATCCCGCCCATCTTTTGGTTTGCTGTTTTGTGCTTATTTTGATCAACTGCTGATATCATTCTTAATAGGTAGCATTGGTTTGAGGGTTTAATCGTTGTTTTGAACTTTTTCATTTGTCGTTATAATGAACCTTCTATTTGTTCTTGCCTCATAGTCGGTAGTTTTCAGTTTTAGCCTGATTCGGAAGTTCCAAGGAGATCCAGTTACAAGTAACACAATATTAACAACAAAAAAAGACGTGGAAAGGTATTGGAGCTGTTTTTCTCAAACTTGTTACTTCTGACCTCTTGATCTCTGCCTCTATCATTGGTTACTCCTTTTTTTTTTCTTTTTTTTTTTTTGGAAAGGCGAATTTCATTAGCACAACAAAACTGTTACATGAGAGATTATACAAAGAAAAACTATATATCTACAAAAAAATGAAACATTCCCCAATTCTCCCATATCAAATTCAACCTTGTAGCTCTATTTTTTATCCATAAGAATCCCAAGGCATGTATATCTTGCAACATCTGATGCCAGAGTTCCGTTGAAAATTGCTTTCCTTGCCCTCCATAGTCTCCAACACGTAACCATAATAACCAAATGAAGCATACGTTTAGTCACCATGCCCACCTGAGAATGATGGTGCAGCTCCAACAAGTCTTTTACAGAGAAAGCATAAATGGGAGGGATGTTACACCATTCACCCACTTATACCAGACCTCGATTGCCAGGGAGCACGATGTCAACAAGTGATCTAGTGACTCGGGGAATTCATTGCAAACCGGGCATAAAATACATGGCACAGCCACATTCCTTTGAACAAGGTTGTCTCTTGTGGGAAGTCTATTCATTCCGGCCCTCCAACCAAAAATGTTAACATTTAAAGGTATCTGTTTATTCCAATTAAACACATTGTGTATATCACCAGATTGGCTGAAACATAGCTTTTCTACACGAGGAGACTGTAAAAACCTGATCATTTCCTCCCGCATCCCAGACCATTCGACCTTGTCCAACTTGACCAGGGAGTGGCTCACGATACATTAACTGTGAAAGATTAATATTTCGGCGTAGTAACAAATTTATTACCTGACATAAGTTGCGCCAGACCCCAAAAGCTCGGTTGTCACAAGGAGCAATATTATATTTCCGACCACCACCATGTATGGCATTAATGACCAGCCTCCATAGTTTAGTTTCTTCTGTATTGTACCGCACAGCCATTTAGCAAGAAGACTGTGATTCATATCTTGCAGGGATCCAAGACCATATCTTGCAGGGATCCAAGACCAAGGCCACCAGCTTCCTTAGGAGCAACAGCCCGATCCCAAGCAACCCAATGGATCTTTCGAGCCCCATCCTTACTTTCCCACAGAAACCGCTTTCTAATGACATCAAGCTTGTTTATTACTTGTAATGGAGCCCGAAACAAGGAGAAATAATACAAAGGCAGACTATCTAAGACGGATTTAATTAAAATAAACCTTCCACCCATGGACAAAGACTTTTCCTTCCATCTAGACAAAAGGTTCTCCACCATATTTATTACCACATCCCAGCTCTTGACTCGATTCATGTTTTCCCCAATTGGATCCCCAAGATAAATGAATGGAAACGTACCTGTGGACACTTTGTTTGCGTCAGCCACTGCATGAAGAGTAAGATTCGAGACTTCACCAATGCCGAACAGTTCGGATTTCAACATGTTCATCTTTAGCCCCGAGATCAGATAGAATACACGAAGAATGCGCATCACATTTTTGATATTTTCCTCCATCCAATTTCCCATAACCAATACATCATCCGCGTAGACCAGATGGGAAATAACCGGGCCTCTATCAGGGCGTACTAATGGTTACTTACCAGCAACTTATATTCATAATTCAATCATAAATTTCTCCATTTTTGCAACTTGAAATCTCTACTTGCATTGCTACATGAAGCCAACCAAGACTACTAATCTTCTCATAGCTTTGGGAGCTTTCACCAGATCTTGAGTACTACCGACTATAGCTAGGATTTCCAGAACAAGATGCCATTTGTTTGATGAGAAATAAAAGGAATATCGGAAATTTGAGTGGCTAAAGCTAAAACAGCTACTTTCGAAGTAACATAAAAATAAAATAACGATTGGAGAGGGAGAGTTACGTTGGAGCTTGGTGATATTTTTTATTTTCATCCACTTTATTTATTCATTCTACTTAATCTTGAAACCCCCAAACTCGATGTCCTTTACAAAGTCTCACTTGTAATGAATCTAACTCGATTTCATTCGTTCGTACGTTTCTTTGAACATTTACATCTTGAAATATTTTTGAACCATAAATCTTTTCTGTACGTTTTCACCAATACGAAAGGTTTGTCAACCCTTTTTATACCCTGTATTATATCCAACATATATATATATATATATATATAGAAGGTTCCATTAATCACTAAGAATATACCTGTCCAAGATGTGAGTAAGAGCCCTTTGATCTCTAACCATCTATGTCTCTTTTATACAATCCCTTTCAATCTTCTCCATCTTGAGAAATAAGTCTGAATGAACATTGTTCTTTATTTGAAGCCTTGATGTAGACTGTAAAACAAGATAATTAATCGAACCTGTTGATTCACACGAATACCAGGAACAATTTTTCTAACTATCGTTGATTCACAAATGAATACCGATAATCTTGGAAATTTCACACACTAACACACACTAGTGTATACGGAGAAAAATGATTTTTCATATAATTGATAACTGATCATCTCCCATGGTTTACAAACATATAAAAAGAGGCGTCAAAATACAAGTGGCCGAAAGTTATGACAAAAACAAAGTCCAACAAAACCGAAAAAATGCATAAAAAGGCTAAAAACTCATAGAAAAGGGCGTTTTTGGGCCCGAAGGTTGACCCAAACCGTGTTTGTTGAAACGTGCTCCTCGTTCCACCGGTCGTTTTGACTGGTCATATGCTGAAAATGGAGCATTGTAGCTCAAGTTATGATCATTTTAGTGAAGCCCTCTTTGTTTCTCTATTTTGGCCCTCCAAATACAAAATGGCTTGTTCTTGCACACTTTGGCCCACATCAAGCCTCCTAGCACAGTCACTTCCTTTTCTCCATTTTTATCATAAATCACATATCTTCCTGACCTCATGAAGTTCTTGAAATAGCTTTATCTTGAATAAAATAATTCAAAGAATCAACGAAATCTTCTAGCGCGCTATACCTCTTATGCAACGCTACTTTCATAAACAAATCTTCAATGACTATTTCTGCTAAGAACATCGGTTTGGACCTCTCGACTTCACTAGACGTTTCAAGAGCCTTGCAAGTCAGTTTACAATCCTTGTGACCCATAGTTTCAAACGGCTATCAGTTATTCTTCATCCACCTGCAGCCATAGCTATAACTTGTTAAGATGTGGTTTCCTGTCTAAGTTAGATTTTCGCTATAACTTGTTTAGCATGGAGTCATGGACACACAGCCGTTAGATTCACAAACCATTTAATGTTCTGTTTTCCCCCTTAGATAAGACTCAAAGTCTCTCAGATAACTTTTGACTTCAACGATATATCTCATTAGATTAAATCTTACAAAGCCAGCTTATGTAAATGAACAGGAAAACCAATATCGTAACTACACATAAAAATTTTCAAATTCGGCAATATTAGTTCATATCATTTTACTCATTTTAGGAGGATGAATCTTATTTAAGAACCTCAAAAGGTCTATGTATGGAAACCGGTGAAATAAGATCATATCAGATGCATAGACTCGAGTTGAAAACTAAATTACGGAGAACCAGAAAATGGTCTTATAAGATGTTCATTTGAATCTTCTTGTCACCTTAAAGGTTAATGGTGGATGGTTAACCCCGAACCATTGCACCCACATGGGTGCCTACGCATTTTATGCCCGCTACAAGACATGCGCACCGGTATCTTCTTGTCACCTTAGGGTGCATAACCGGCAAAACCGCTACACCCTTCCTCGTGTAGCATATCACGGATTAGAACACTTTCTTTTTTTCGGATAGCAAATTTTTAGTGAATCTCCCAGAGATTGGGCCAAATATTTACCCAAGCAACCCAAGTTGAGCTGATAGTTATCAGGACCAACAAAGTACAACAGCAATTAATAACCTGAAAAAATTTCTTTTAATGCGGATCAAGATTCCATGGGTTTAATATCCACTTCTTCCAGATTGTTACAGCCTTTTTACTCCAATTTTCCTGCCAGAATAATAACCTTCTTTGAATGCTTGGATAAATGCCCTCTTAGGAGAGCTGGTAAGCATGCTCCCTCTCAACCCTGAGGTCGCATGTTCGATTCTTGCTGCC
This sequence comes from Asclepias incarnata, assembly GCA_025447715.1. Lineage (NCBI taxonomy): Eukaryota > Viridiplantae > Streptophyta > Magnoliopsida > Gentianales > Apocynaceae > Asclepias > Asclepias incarnata. Next base: position 15,653 of record JAOEHQ010050202.1, read on the forward strand.
CTCAAGTGTCCTCTTGAAGAACTGCATTTTTCTCATGGTCCTGGACAATTAATAGATAGTTGCGCCAACTCCAATAGCACAGAATACCCCAATCACTTTTGCCATCCATTTACTCTGGTTAATAGCAAAGTTCCCATCAACAAGATTTTCGATTGAGTCGTTTTGAGAAATTGGGATCCTCCACTATTCCCAAACCTTATATCCTTCGTATCCCACAAACACTATTCAAAAAATGATCCACCATTTCTTGCTCCCGGTTACAGAATAGACACAAATTCAAGTGTAACTCCGAATTCCTTTTTCTCAGATTTTCTCTAACCGGCAGTCTATTGAACAAAGCCCTTCATACACCTATGTTTATTGAACAATATTAACCATAAATAGGGGCGTCTCAACTGATTTAGGGGCTTAAAGCGAACTTCTGATATAGGGCCTTATCCATTACAAAATTTACATACTAGTATTCGACTATATACCATAGTTTAGACATCTTTGTGGTTTAATTACTTACAACTTGCCTCAAAAGTAGAAAGAAGACCCTAAGAATAGACTCAAATCTAAGAATTGCAACGGCGCTCCAATTTATAAGAGAGATCGGACATATATACTTGAAGTTACAATAAACTTAATAAAGGCTTCCTGCCCTCTGTTTCCCACGGAACTCTAATTTTCACTAAAGATTGTTTGACCCACATTTTTTTAATTTGATCAATGTTTCATTCATACTAGATGAATTATGAATTATGACCTACAGTTCTCGCGTTTCATTACTCATTAACCATATCATGATGAAAATACTTAAACTTAACACACCTCATTCAGAATCACTTCTATGTTATAAATTACTATAATCGATCAGTGTATGCAGGAATAACAGATAGCCTTATTGCAGTGCTTACACTATGAGTCCATGAACCCTGTTTCCATTGATATATAGTTATTATAAGCATTCCTTGAAACTTCTTCTCGGTTTTTTCATATTCAGTAGCATCGAATATTTTTTTTTTATAGCTGAAATAGTTTATTATAGTAAATATGTTGGATATACGTTTTCTTGTACTTAAGTTCTATAATATGTGATTAGCGCAAGGTGAGTTATAACAAATATGTATTTATTTTCATTTCCTTTATCGTTTCGTTGATCTAGTTGTTAATTGGTTTGTAAACTAAATTGTTCTCTGTTTCCTTGAATAAAATCCAACGCGCTCACTTAATTGACTTCCTTTTCGACAACCTATCACACAAGATTCAATGAAGCATGGAAATCTTTCGTATGTAGGTAAATATATAGTGATCTGAAAACAGGATCCAGTGTAAATAAGTAAAACTTAATTTGAATATAGACAGTAATCTAATGGCGACGCATTTTATAACAAACGTCACAAGGGATATCAGAATATGTAAGTCTATCCATAAAGATTAGATCAGTTCCACCTACACAAGTTAAAAAATATATAACCAAGAGTGATTCAATGTACTATTTACTATGAAAAATTAATAGAAATATGGCTTTAAGTTTTGAATACAAATCCGCAATGTACTTGGTAACAAAAAAATCATAATATTCTTTACTAATCCCATCTTTACAATCAGATTAAAGGTCAGGTTTTAGCTGTAACAGCCCTTTCATAGTGTAGGCGGTCTTGGATGCATAGTCCTAGCTAGCTAGTAGAAATCCTTCTCAGATCCTACACCTCCAACCTGTATGTTGTTTCAAAACTGCCTCAAGCTTCCCTGATTATTGTTAGTCCATTGATGAGAAGGGGCTGGGGAAAGCTTGATCCAGTCACATGCTTTCGTATCAGATTCGTACTGAATCCATGAATAATTAATTTCACAAGTGTCTCCAAGCAATCTTCCAACAACAAAAACGATATTTATTCACACTTATTTCTTCACGCTTTTAAAAAGTGTGAAGAAATTTGTCAATTTGTTCACTCTTTAAATATGTAAAAGATCTTCACATTTATAAGTGTGAAGAAATTTCAGGATTCATAACAATTTTTACACTTATAATTGTAAAAACAAAATGCTCAAACTTATAATAAGCATGGACAAATATTATAGTTAAACATACTTAAAAGTGTAAACATTAATTTGTAACAAACAATGAGAAAATTTGATGTCACAAAATGAAATTTACACGTTTAAATGTAAACAAGTATATTTCAACATACTTTTAACTTTGAATTCTTTTAGCTACATCTACAAGTGTGAAAATTATTATAATTACTTAAATTTCTTCACACATATAAACAGTAAATGTAAAGATTTATACATATTTTAAAGTGCAAACAAATTGAAAAATTCTTCCACATTTTTTAAAAGTGTGAAGAAATAATATTTTTTTTATAGTGAATCCCGTTTCACGGAATGTGGAATTGAACTGTCCAGACATATCTTCTATCACATCAAGAAATCGAAGCAATTTACTGGCAGCTTGTCATTCCCAAGCGCTCTCCTTTTCCGTGCAATGGAGTAAAGCGGTTTTAATGGGATCATGGTGAAGAGTTCCACTGATTCTTTCATGCCAAAGCGAACAACGTTTTTCAAGTACAACTTCAGATCATCCCATGCCACTGTATCAACTTTCGACACAATGATCTGTGATGAACGGAAGTAATACATGAAAAATGCAGTTCCTTTTGGGACACAAAAGGATCGTTGGAACTGTCCAGTATGATTCCACAAAAAGCCACAATTTTTCATCCATGGGACGGTCTTAAGGTGAATGATTGGCAACAACAAGCTACACGTCGCTTTCCTTTGTCATCCAATGGACAAAAGCGGCTTTAATAGGATCATACCTGAGAGTTCCATCGATTCTTTTATGCCAAAGCAAACGATGTTTTTCAAGTACAACTTCAGATCATCCCATGATACTGTGTCGACGTTCGACACAATGGAATGTAAGAGCTGAAGTATACAAGAAAAACATAGTTCCCTTTGGGACACAAAAGAGATCATTGGAACCGTCAGGTATGAATCCACAAAACTCACATTTTCCATCCATGGGACGGTTTAAGGAGAATGCTTGGCAGCAACAAGCTTCACGCAAAATGGTCAATTCTCCGGATGTCGTAGAGGATATGTCTAGCTAGGTTGCAAATCAACAATTCAAGAAGCTGGATTGAATTAAGATTACCTAACTGGAGCCACTTGTGATATATACAAACTGCTCACCTGATCAAGAATAAAGTTCACAAAAAAAAAATAAAAAAAATTAGTATCAATATAAGAAGAATATATAGTAATAAGGTATTATTCAGAAAATTATATGAACATACTGGCCTAAATTAATACATATGTGTGTTTTCAAGTTTTGATATGAATATATGATCAAACAAATGAAACTTGGTATTTATAGAAAGGGAGAGGCTGGGGTTGGTTGAAATGTAAAAACCCTAATTTTTCAGCGGCCGTTTCTGATTGCCTGATTGGCTATCTTTTTTGACATACGTGATCATGATATCAAATATTAGTAATTAATTGCTTAATTAATGGTGGTGATTTTGTCACATGAAAATACTTGTAAATAGTAACAAAGTAATAATCGTATTTAATCCAATGAGATTTTCTAGATTTCTTTTCTTCTTCGGTCAAATGGATTAATGTAGGTTAAACTGTAAATTTATCTATTGAATTGAATTAATTTACAAATTATTAATAACGAGCATAATTTAGTTTATCTATTGATCAATGAAATTAGAAAAAAGTGATATACTTAACATAAATTAGTGTACATAAGAATTGTATGTTTTACAATATACATTAATTGTCACGTGTATTGCATGTTTGCATTTTATGGTTAACTATTATTTTGTACGTACGTATCATATGTCTCAAAAACTATAGTCGACCAACAAGAGCTTTAATAATTACTACCATGTTCCAATTTAAATGTTCTAATTTGATATTTTTGGTTTCTTTTGTTTAAATTTGATTGTTAATATTTTTGTTTATTTTATATAATACTTGATGTAAAATATATGAATGAATTGAGTTTTAAATATATTTTACATTAAAATAATTTTCATCAAGTATTATATAACACAAACAAAAAATTTACGGTCAAAGTTGCAAAAGAAAACTCAAAAAATCAAACCATAATATTTTAATTGGAATGGATGGAGTAATATATATGTAGCATGAGTAATCTAATATAATCTTAATATTAATAGAAGGTAGCTGTCTTAAGAGTCAACCAATAAGAGATTTTCATCTTCAATTAACTAATTAAGAGAATAATTTATTTAAAATTAGATTTTATTATTCATAAAATATCTAAAATTCAATAAATTTAATTTAAGCTCAATTGAATTAAAATTATACTTTCTTATCTATAAAAACCCAACAATAGAATAAATTTCATTATATAAATTAAAATTAGATTGAGTATAATATGGATACACACAGTTTATACTTAATTTTAAGATATATTAGCTGATTGAAAGTCAAAAATTTTAATTAAAAAATGTATATACATGTTTTAAGTATCGCCCTACACATTAAAAACAATTTTAAATATAGGGTTTTGCTAAATACAGCCCTAAGGGCTGTAGTTAAGGTGCATAAAATAGTTGTACATTTACCATAAAATTCAGGGGGTGGGCTT
>JAOEHQ010050213.1:0-20253 GCA_025447715.1 Asclepias incarnata
CCCCCCCCCCCCCCCCCCCCCCCCCCCCCCGGTGAGACATCTGCTTGCTTGTTTTTCTGATTCTAAGTTTCTAATAGTATCACATATTCTTTGTTAATCCCACATTTAATGAATTTAAGTTTTATCCATCTATCTGAGAAGGATAAGGCGGGCCTTTTGTAACATTATGACTGAGATAATTTAGTTTCAATATAAAGACATCTCTGACGGTGTTATCATCATTCAGAAAAGGATACAACGTCGTTATGACAACTAGTCTCTCCTCAGATGTCCCTGTTGGTTATTTTTCATGGGCTGAGTATGATATAATGGCCCCAGTTCAACCCAAAACTGAGAAAGCATTGGCAGCTGCGTTTATTTCAAACTGTGCTGCTCGCAATTTCCGCTTACAAGCCCTTGAAGGACTTGAAAAGTCGAACATCAAGATTGATTCTTATGGTGGTTGTCACCGAAACCGTGACGGGAATGGTAAGAACCTGAGTTTCCGTGTACAAGTATATGTAGATCAACATTTTGATCTTTGTTTGTTACAGAAGTTGAATTTCATTTTTTCTGGTTGCTCTACATAGCTTCTTTTGATACAAAATTTGAATATCAACATTTCTTGGCAGTGAAAAAGGTTGAAGCATTGAAGCGTTACAAATTCAGCTTGGCTTTTGAAAATTCTAATGAGGAAGACTATGTCACTGAAAAGTTCTTCCAGTCCCTTGTTGCAGGTATCGAATATGATTATGTTTGGATGATATTCTTTAATTTTCGAATACAAAAGTCACCTTGCAGTTTTTCTGTTGATTTTCTTCTTGCGAGTTATTATTTAATTTCTCCACCTCATTTTTGCATGTACATATTTAGTTGGACATTGTTCTTGTACGTGATATAGCTCCCACTTGGACAATTTTCTGGTCATGCTGCTTAATCTATGAGATTTTATGTGGGTCACCTTTACTACTATTATGATTGTTGCTTAGAACTAGAGGTGGCAATTTCGACCCATTCTATGTATAGGTTGATTTGGGTTGTCTTTTATCTTAAGAGGGTCAAAATGAAAAAGTTGGCTAACAGGGGAATGTGTTGAAGGGGTTAAAGGTTGTCGAAAGTTGTCTTTAATGCATACAATCTCCTAAATCGTCTTGTTCAAAGATTGGATTATTATTGTATAGGAAATAGCCACAGGAATATCGGTTAGGCTGTGTACATCAAAGCCAAAAGGCACGACTTTCCGGGGTAGCCTGAGCAAGGATCCCTCTCCATTTACCCGTTTATTGTATAGTATTTCTATTATAATCATATTTAACAGTTACTAAATATTAAAAGAAAAAAAGTGTTTGCGGTGCCTACCGGTCCAGTCACATTCGACCTGTACTAAATATGACCCATTTCAATCCGAATCCTTGCACCTTGTCTTTTCTGCTTGGAACAGAATGAGCAGGAGAGGCATATATACAGCATTAGAGTTGAGAACAACAGTTTTTTTTAACTTATGCCGTCTATTAAAGGGAAGCTACACTGAATTCCGCAGGAACTGTTCCTGTTGTGGTTGGTACGCCAAATATTCAAGATTTTGCTCCTGCACCTGGTTCTATTTTACATATTAAGGAACTAAAAGATATTGCATCAGTTGCCAAGACCATGAAATTTCTTGCAGAGAACCCCATCGCCTACAATGAATCGCTAAGGCAAGTCATTCTCCTGTTTTGAGTTTTCTAGTTAAATGATAATTGACCCAAAGTCCTTTTTTCGGGTGAATCTCTAATCGTTTGGCCGTACTTCACCTGGGCAACATGTTTCTTCCTACTTTGTAAATAACTTTGTAGATGTTATATGACTTGGTTGCAATCGGGAAATATAGCGTTGTAATTTGTAAATAGACGCAAGGATCTAGTGATATAAATACAAGCATATATTTAACAGGTTGATTTGAATAAAATTTTATATTTAACAGTTCGAATGGGTAAAGTTTTTAATAAGTTACCCCGCAGTAAAGAATGAAATGAGTCAAATGGGTTGAAGGTGACCGAAAGTATATTAAATGCTTATAACTTCGTAATTATATTTCTTTAGAATAGTTGTAGTTTCATAAATTTATAATAATATTGTCATTTAACATAGTTACCACATTAGTTATCTGTTAAATTCTTTTTTGGGTAAAAGGGTTTTACCTTGGTAAAATTAGTTATCTGTTAAATTTAATCATAAAGGAATCAAAGCCGTCAGGTCTAACCCACCTGACCCTTAAAAATTACCTCCTTGACTCACTAAAAGTAGATTGTTGATTTGACGACAATGGAAATGATTAACCACTTTAGCAACTTCTGGTTTTATTACTGGCTAATAAAATATATTATTGACATTACTATCCCAAAAAAATAATATTGGTTGATGTACATGGCAAGATAGACCCACACATGGAAAACCAAATTGTGCATGTGACGTGTAACTAAAATAAAATAAAAGCTAAATTCTGATACAGGAAACGTGAATTATTAATAATTAAAGGTTTTTTGATTGAAGTTGTTTGTTATATGATATACATATATCAAAGAATTCTATTTAGAACTTAGAAGTACCATGTGGTAGAACAATCGATAGAAATATGTCCAACATGGTATACCATGTAACTAGAGTGTCTAGCTGGTTAATTTAAACTATGAAACTTTTATTTAGTTAAATATGTCAGATTGGTTAACCAGTGCCTAATTGGTCTGTTTTTTGTGTGCCGTCAACTGTAAATATAATTATAAAGACTTGTTAGTTGTTACTAATTCATTGGTTACATTACATGAAAGAATATTATTCATGGCAGATTTTTTAATCGCATTCTTATTATGGGATTGATGTAACTAATGGGTTATCATGACATTTATTCTGCTAAATTTGACAGATGGAAATATGACGGGCCTTCTGATTCTTTCAAGGCCCTTGTAGATATGGCTGCTGTTCATTCATCTTGCCGTTTATGTATATTTCTTGCCACAAGGATCCGCGAGGAAGAAGAAAAAACTGCTGTACCCAAACGACCTTGCAAGTGTACAAGAGGCTCCAAAACCGTATATCACATTTTTGTAAGAGAAAGAGGGAGATTCAAGATGGAGTCCGTCTTTTTGAGGTAAACAATGACGTTTCTTTTAATAAATTTTTTTGACATACTTTACAGATTGCTACAGTTTATGATAAACAACGAGTTTTCTTTCATATAAATAATTTGGCTGACATTTCTATTCTCTCGGGGCAGGTCTGGGAACTTGACCATGGGGGCCTTAGAGACTGCTGTTTTGTTGAAGTTCAATTCATTAAAACACGAACCCATCTGGAAAAATGAAAGGCCCGAAATGTTAAGAGGTGATGCGAATGTGCTCAAAGTTTACAGAATATATCCTGTTGGCATGACACAAAGGCAAGCTTTATACACATTTAGTTTTGACTCTATTACTGCACTCACAGCACACATAAAAAGCAACCCGTGCCCAAAATTTGAGGTAATCTTTGTATAATTAAGCACTTCATTAAAAGGCGGAGTAGGTGAATGAGAGACTCAGGTTCTAACCAGAAGAAATGTGCAATTTTGATTCCTGAGAATGGAAATCATGACATGTAAACTTCAATTCTACATATTGACCTCGAGCGTATTATTAAACACGATATTTGATAATAGTTTGTTTGTAGCTCCACGAGTATTTAAAGAGAGAACTGAGTTTTCACGTGTGTTTGTTTTTTTGTTTTTTGATATGAAAGTTAATTTTGGTTCACATCCTGCAAGATTATTTCTGGCTATGATATATGGCATTTTTAATCTTTCCATGATTCGGCTTAGTGAAGTATATGGCCACGAACCCATGGACCAAACTGCTGCAATCAATTGAGATGCCTTGGATTCATAGTTTTCTGCTTGTTACACATTCTTGAACATTTACAGACACAGTCGGTAGCTCGCTTCAGCATATGAACCGATATCCTACGCATTGAGTTGGGACGTGTTCGGTTGATAATTGTTAAGGAATTTTCCTCAATTTCCATGGCAACATGGATGAAATATTACCACTTACCAACAACCGAATTTATTTTAGTCATTCAATCAAACAAATTACATATTTCGATCAAATCTCATTCTTATAATTAAATTTATTTTTTTTAAAGATTCCAAATTTTTCGTAAACATTCCCGTAAAGTAAATCCCCCATTACTCTAATAGATTTATCTTATGATGGATGGCAAGTTTTGTAACAGGTTGGTCTCAAATTTATTTAGCAGACCTAATTACTTTTTAAGTAGTCCAGGTTAACAATTTCACCAAGTTATTCCAAGTACTTCTGTACTTTCGATCATGATACATATGATAGTATTTCCCAATATTGTTTTCATCCAGATTCTAGAGGTCTTGCAACTTACTAGCTTGCCAATACACTTAATGATAGATTGATAGGTGAGATTGAAAGATCGAGAAGGGGCTCGAGAGTCGAGAAACCCATTGCCGGTAAGGATTGGTTAAAGCCATGTCTTGCCCCATGAGAAGATCCCGATGGGGAAAGGTTTGGATCAGTCTGTTTGAAATTTGGTTCAAGGACTAAGGGGTGTTTGGCTTATTATTAAGAGCTAATAAGCTCTTTTCATACCCAAACAACTTATTAGCTAATTAATTTATTAGCCTATTAATCCTTTTTTTTTTTAATAAAAAAGCCAAGGGTGAGGAGCATTTTTAGTTTGACTTATCAAGTTAATGAACATAAGTTAGTCAAGAGAAGCTAACCCAAACAAAGGATTGGTAGAGATGACAAGAAATATTTGTACCCGATTTGACCTGGGAATTCCCATATGCTGGTCGGGCATAGGGACGAGGACGGATAATCCTCGCTTAATAAACCCGGGGATTGGAAACCTTTAAATCCACGTTTATGAAAAAAATAATAATATCTAAGTACATAATATTCAAAACATCAAACAAATATTTTATACTTTGAGCTTCTTACTTTGAGTTTTATAACTTACTTTTATAAATATTATTAATAGTAATGAATCAATCATTTGAATCTTAATAAAATTATGGATTACTCATAACATTGTTTCAGTTACAAACTATTATAACACATGTGATAGTAAAATTATGGCTCCCTGACTCCACAATGAGGATCCCTGATCCTTGGGAAGGGATGAGGATGTAACTTAAATCTAAGGTCGGAGATGAGGATCGTGAGTGAGAATCGATTGCTTGAGGATGGGAAATAGGATCCAAATAATCCTCATCTTATCGTCATCCTTAGGTATGCTCTGATTATGTTAACGACTTTTTAGTTCTTATGTTTACATAATAATAAGAAAAAGTTAAAGTATTGTTAGTAATATAATAATATGTACGTATCGTATTTGATGGTCATTTAAGTAACTCAAAAAATTATTTAGCTACCCCAAAAATAGTCGAGAATGAGAATGAATGGAAGACAAATTTTCGTTGTAGAAGGTTTTGGGGTGTTATGACATTAGACACTTTTCGCTTTTGTATTTGTTTCCCCTATCACATTACACAAGGGACGTGGCTAATCGAGTGATTGTGAGGCCACCACCAACTAACCAGTGAAAAAGGCCGCATTATATATTTATGTTAATGCTGATTTATTACTCGTATTTGTTTTGCACTTTTGCTTTAGAATATTACTAGTTTATAAGGCCATCTCCAATGGCTTTTACAAAATGTCCCAACATACCGGTCACCTCAGCAACACGTCAGCAAACTGTTCCAACATACTGAATCAACAAACTGAACTTATTTTGCCTCCAACCCAACATACTGAAACTCAGTTTGCCCACGCCACATCATCATTTATATTAAATTAATATAAATAACATATATGTATATATTAACACACAAAAGGTATAATAAAGCAAAAAGGAAAAGAAAATGTGGCCCACTTATTGAATGCTTTCAGTTTGCCTTGGGGCATTTTGTGTGAGCAAACTGGAAAGCATCTTGAAGTTCCAATGGTGACAAACTGATATGGTGTTTGAGCAAATTGGGATGGCTCTCCCATTGGAGATAGCCTAAGGTGAATTAGAATTTTGTGTGAAAATTAATGTGAGTGCAGCACCGTAATGTTAACAATATATAACATTTTCCCTTATGATTATATATTAACTTTATTTTCAATCCTTTAGCAAAAAATATCACTTATAAATATATTTGTATAGTCCGTGTATTATACACTTATAGTGGCTATACTTAATTTGTTATTATATAGATATTGTTTTTATTCAAAACAATTTGTTTTATTTAATTTATCTATAAAACAAAAAAAAAATTTTGGGTGAGATATTGTTTAAAAATATCAATTCATATCAAATTATTCAAAATTTGAATGTACTTAATTTGTATTAACAATCATAATATATAATCAAAAATTGACCTAATAGCTTATTAACTAATCATAAAGCTTAATAACTAAAACATTTTAATTTTTAATAACATGAAATCATGAATGCGCTAGATTTTTTCAATAAATTTCAAAACAAACTTTTATTCAAAATAAATGCAAAAATATATTTGTTAACTCTAAAGCCATATTATAACAAATTTAAAAATATAACAATCAAATCGTAATAAACATATCATTCTCAAATGGTGTAATATAAGTTAATAACAACACATTAAGGTATTTAAATTGATTTATTCTATTTAACTTATTTTATCAATCTCAAAATTAATCTAACTATGATCATATAATTAATATTATAAACAACCCATGTGTCGACACGGGTCCTAAATTTAGTCTATACTAAAAGACAACTGCCCTAATAGCTTATTAACCAATTATAAGGTTTGATTTCATCAAATTAGAATTTTGCTTATGTCATAATTAATAATTAAAATAAAAATTATGGACTCACACAAAAATTATTATATATCTATATATATATATTATTTATCTACAAATTAAAGATAATGATTAAATAAAAAAGATATATAACAAAGATAAACATTAACACTTAAATTTATAATTAAAATAAAAATTATGAACCCACACAAAAATTATTATTATTATTATTATTATATATTTATCTACAAGGTAAAGAGAATGATTAAATAAAAAATATTTATAAGAAAAATAAACATTAAAACGCAATGATTTTACTTACATTCTTTACACTTAAATTTACCAGTTTGTTTTTTCATATAATTTACAAAGTTTTTTTAGTTACATATATTTAATAATAAATATTTAAAAATATCGTAAACCTCCCGTATATTTGACACGTGTCTAAATCTAATCTTTATCTTTATATATATAACTAAATGAGGATAATTTATGGCTTATGTGACACTCCTCTTTGTTTGCCAAATAAGGTTTTTTTTTTCCTATGTGACGTTTTGTTGTTAATTCTTCCATGAGTGTTAGTTACCTCATATTTTTTTTAAATGAAAAAGGAATCCTAGCTAGCTTTAAATTATAATTTAAATTGTTACCTAAAGTTTTGCCATTTATTTTGGAAGGTAATATCAAAAGATTTTTTACAAGTTTCATTAACTAAAAGAAATTATCAAAGATTTAAAATTAAAATATCATGTATACTTTTCTGTCCGTTCTTATAAGTTAGCATCAATAACTTGAATGCAAATTTCAAGAATGCATTATGATTATGACTATATTGTGTTTATTTTTGTTTATCGCTAAACATTTTCTTTTAAATTCATTAGTGAATAGATTATTTAGCTTATTCTAAGTGTTAAAACATGTTAAATAATATATGTGATCATAAGTATGATATGAAATTAAAAATATATATAATTATCTATCTACAAATATTTTCTAATAAATTCATTATATTATAGCTTTAAAGGTCTACAAGTATTAAAAATAACATATATGAGTTATTCTTTACTTATTAGGTTATTGTTCTAATAAAACAAGTATTGAAGTAAAATAAATAAAATAAGTCTTTTCTTTTAAATAAAAATCGTTGTACATCATGAAAATTTTAATGCATCAGTGCATATATTTGTGCTCTATAAATCTCCGTGCATCATATTTATCATGATCCAATAGTCAAGATCATATTCTATTTGTTTTACTTTAATACTTATTTTACAATAATCAACCCTTACTTATTATTATGTCAACGTCTAAGAGACGGGTTTAATCTAATTATATATATATATATATATATATATATATATAATGCAACTTTGAATGTGAGTGGGGATTACTGTACCATCATCTTTCGTTAAAAACATTACAAAAATCATCCCTATCGTTAAAAATTGTCTCCCTTACGTTAACAAAATTTACAAAAATGGTACCTGTCGTTAAAAAAATTACAAAAATGGTCCCTGTCGTTACCTTTTTAAGTTGATTGTGAGGAGGGGTTACTACAAAAATGGTCCCTGTCGCTTACTTAAAAAAATAAATCTACAACTTTGTGTGTAACAAACGTGCTCCGCGGCAACGCGCGGGTAAAAAACTTGTTATCCCTAAGAATGAGCAATAGATAACTTACACTTAGAAACCATTATTTTCATCTAAATCAATTAAATATTTCATTCAAACAATACTTAAAAATAACATATACACTTTAATTATCTATCATTTAAACATTAACTTTAGTTAAATATCATGTAGATATAAACGTCCTATATATACTCTATACTGATAGTGAAAAGTTCTTGTGAGAACAATTTTTTTAGAAGAATTATAAGAACCTTTTATATTTAATAACACATAAGAATAGTTTATATGTGACTTGTATATATATGAACAAATTCATTCACATATGAATAAATCAAGTTATACGTAATTTTACATGTTTTTAACAATTTTTGTTGTTCTCATATTTTATTTTACATGTGAATTAAATCATTCACATATAATTTAATACATAACTCAAAAGTTTTCGTGATTTTTTTTTTATTTTTAAAAAAAGGTTTTTTCATGAAGCTTCCACATAGTGATATATAAAACAAAGTCATATTTTGTGTATGGTTAACTTTTTGAGTACACCACATTTATCTAATTACCCCCTAATAATTCCGAATATACTAGTTTTGTATGCATGCGACGCCACAAGTGAAGAAGAAAAGAGTGGTTGTAGTCTGTGGTGGACAGGTGGTGGTGATTATGGTGTTCATAGAGAATAGAAAAGAGTTATTCATGTGTTCGGTAATGTGTGTAGTATGTGTTTTGTGTGGGTGGTACATTCCAATTTACTATTCCATTAAATTTAACACAATATCAATTAGTTAAAATGAAATAAAATTAATTTAACAAAAATTTAATATATTATTATAAATTAAAAAGCCAACATAAAAATAAATGATAATGCACAAAAATACAACAAAAATAAATAAATAAATAAACTTTCTGCATAATAGCCCTACAACTTTCTCTATTACACAACTATCACGGACGCTGGACACCATCACCTTCAAACTTTTAGCCGATGTCCTTGCTAAAATATTTAAAACACATTCGATTGTCGTGCATTGCACGGCACACTCACTTCTAGTTTGTATGTATATACCTGATTATCTTAGACTCTAATATCTATATATCTATAATACTATATAAAGCAAATGACACCCCCCCCCCCCCCCCTTCTTCTTAAATTATGTATTGATAACCCATGATTAGACTAGACTCTAATATCTATAATACTATATAAAGCATATAACCTTCTCCCTCTTCTCAAATTATGTATTGATAACCATAAAATATCCCTCGTCTTTATTTACTATTCTAAACATCTCCACTTGATATACCAATAATACTCTTAATGAACTAATTTACAACATCTATCTCTTAACTCCTAAAGTATCTACATTATCCCCTTTACATCAATTACCTACACTACTCGCCGCCGCCAATCGCCACCACCATCACACCGTCGCCGCTACCACCATCGTCGCTGTATGGCGTGGTGTTATTAATAAGCAAATGAGTGGCAGGAAATGACATGAAAATAAGGTGGAATAAAAAATAATATGGAAATAAGGTAGAATAAAAAAAATAAAAGATAGTGAAAAAAGATTCCTTACTTTTTGAAAAAAGATTGGTTAAGATAAGAAGTCTCTTAATCAATAAAAATCAAGTATCTTTTATGAGATTTATTTTTTTATTTTTTTTATTAACCGTTTAAATAATGTTACTGTGATGTATATAAGTTAGAAAAAATCATCCGTGCAATTAACGGTACGGATTTTGATGCAGTGATTTTTACAAACATTTTAAATGATAATATATTCTGTACATCTAACAAACTCTCATATTGATAACGGAAAAAAATAACTGTAACACCACCTAGTGCTATTAACACCACTGATGATATCCCTATAAGTTATAGTGGTTTTATATGGGAATATAAAGTAACACAAAGTCATATACAATCGAAATGAATAACCAAATTTCTGCTACTTTGCATTTGTCAACTCCCTGTTCCTTAAACTCTAGAAGAAAAATAAAATTTCAAGGAAAAAAAATAAATATCTAGAAAGTAAAGGGTGTTTTTAGTAAATTAAGAATAGGACGTGAGTCAATTATAGACTGACAACTGGCTGGCAAAGATGACAATTCCCCAATAAAGAAGTGACAACTGTCAACACCAGACTACTCGCTGACTGAAGTCCTGTTACGAATCCATTCAAAGGTTCAACCATATTTTCAGAAATCCTAAGAATAATAAACCACAAATTTATATATATTCTTAATAGAAAAAAGTAAATTATATGGATGGTTCTTGTGATTTGTATCAAATTGTACTGCTTTTTTTTTTAATCTTTTAAAATTATGCTGGTCATTTTTTTTTTTAAACTATGCACACCCATAGTCTTTAGCTTTGTTAAACTTAACCTAAATCCGTTAACTAATTGTAATTGACCAATTTATCATTTCTAAAATTATGGTTTTAGTCCAAAATTGAGCAGATGTCTCTAAATATTACATTCTTTCAACACCCACCATTCTTTCAAAACATTATATGGATTATATGGAGCATCATCTGCATTATTTTCATTCAACGCCTACCATTATTAACTACCCAAAATCACCATATATTTTTCATTCACAAAATTGATATCAATTGAAATGATTATTCCAAAATCCACGCAAATCTAAACAAAAGTTACTTAACATGGACTATTATTACCATCCCATCATAATCCCCATATTAACCTTTTCAAAATCGATCTAAATCTAAACCCCCTTACTTTAACATCAACGAGATTTATCTAGGTTATGCAACTAATTGAAACATTCCTAAAAGGAAATATAGGCATTAGTGGCGACGATTTATGGATACAGTTGTAAACGACGACGGGAGGAAGAGTTATCGAAATAGTAGCCTAGAAGGAACTTCGCACCCAGATATGCCGGAATAGTTACAGGTGGCTTCCGAAAAATGGTAGGAATAAGAAAGCATTCTTTGATTTTAATTTACCATGTCTATTAAGATTTGGTGTTGTATGATTTATGAAAGGATTATGTTTGTATTTTTTATTTTTGATTTAGTTATAGAGGTTGTTAAGAAAGAGAAAAAAAAAGGATTTTGAAGATTTGGTATTGTATCATTTGTAAAATGGTAGGAATAAGAAAATATATGGTGATTTTGGGTAGTTGATAGTGGTGGGTGTTGAAGTAATAAAATATAGATGATGCTCTATATAGTCCATATAAAGTTTTGAAAGAATGATGGGTGTTAAAGGAAAATGTTTAGAGACTTGTACCAATTTTTGGACTAAAATCATAATTTTAGAAAGGGTAAAATAGTCGATTACAATTATTTAAGGGATCTAGGTTAAGTTTAGCAAAGCTAATGACTGTGGGTGTGCATAGTTTCAAAAATAGGGATGATGAGTGCAATTTGACTTAAACCACATGGATCATCCATGTAATTTACTGATAGAAAAATGATAAACAAGAAATAATAGATTTAAATACATGTTTAAAAATTTGGTGCTGACATATCGCAAATCAAATATTAAGATAAAAACATAAAGAATTAATTGAATGCATATGTCAGTATTAGATTTTTAAACATGTACGAAATACTAAAGACAAAAAAGTGTTCAAACTTGTTAAATTACATAAAATTTTGATATATGAAATACTATTTTTATCTCTTAAAAGTCAACTAAGTTAAGAGTAAAATTTCATAAGATATTTTCCAATCAATCTTTTATTTGACTTAACCTCTTCAGTCCCTTCAAACTGTATGCATAATGTATCCCATACTTCCTTTGAAGTGGGAAGTTTAATGACAGTTTTCATTATACTAGTAGGTAATGTGGAAATGATGATGCCCCTAAGCTATTGTTAAGATTGACAAGCCTGTGTTCATCATCAGTCCAATGTGCTTCAGGTTTGTCCACAGGTTCAATAGAAGCTGCATCATCAACAGTAGGTACAATCCTAGGTGCTTTTGGGACATAAGGACCCTTAGTTAATATAGTGATTAGCTAAGGTTCGATTCCCACAAGATGAAGCAACATTCTATCCTCCCATGAGATGAAATCATCAAGCTCAAACCTAGGAGCCATGATTATATATCCATGATCCCTATCGTTTTTAAGGACAGATGTGGAAGCCATTTTTTAAAGATGAAAAACAAAACTTAAAGTGTTTTTACCACTCCAAGCTCTGATACTAGTTGTTGGTCCTGATCTGTTTAGTGGAAAGATTAAAACACTTGGCAACAACGAAATTTAAAATTAAGAACACAAAGTAATTTACAATGGAATTCTTTATTGATTAATGATCAGAGAATCACAAGAAGTATTGCGGAAAAAAGGATTAAACTAAATACTAATCCTAAATAATTTTCATTGACTACAGATTCTTCTCACAGAAAATCCTATAAATTCTAGCCAAGAGAACTGTTGATGGGATCAGTTGATGAATAATATTGTTAGAATATAAAGTGTCTAAATATTATTCAGGATTTAATCGGCACCTTAATAATGAGGGTATGAACCCCTTTATATAGGCAGTATGCAAGTTTGCATTGGGAAGGAATAGTATACGTGTCTCAATGTTATTGGACCGATATACTATTTCTAGGACCTTTTTGTCGGACCTACCAACTCTGACATGAAGTGACATATCGGATCTTGGGGTCAGATATTTGTCATTGTTCTGAGTTTATCAGCTACAAATGAAGACTTAAAAAATGTTGATACTTTAAATTTTTATAAGTGTTTTTCTGTGAGCTTCTATCATCAACAAGTATCTATAAAACTTCTACTAATGAATTTTCAATGTATCTTTAATAGATCTTTAGTCTTCAAAGTTAATTTCACTAATTGTTGATGAGTTTTTCATCAGCTGTCTTCTTCAAATTCAGCTGATAGTTTACTCTATGATCAATTGATAATAAGTCATAACTGCTGATAAACATATACTTAACAATTATTCTTAACTTATTAAATTTTTAAGTTTCATTTTGAGACTAACACAAAGAAATGGAAAGGGTTATTAAAGAGAAGTGACGGCAAAGGAAACCACAGAGTGGTGTCTAAACCACAAAATTTTTGGAAGTTTATATAATATTAAAACAAATGCATACATATAAACATATAATATCTATGGAGCATTGCTATTTCCATCACAAGAGACGAAAACATGTACAAGTAATACTGCATACCGTACAACTGTTTTATGCGTGAAAATGGTGGAAATAGCTTTGAGGATGGTGAAAATAGACAGCCTCTATGTATATCTATATGTAATATTTCACTTTCATTGAACCACAAAAGTCATTGTATATGTAAATACATATATAAACCTATATTCCATTTTCATTGAACCACACAAGTCTTGGAAGTTCATAAAAATATATATATATAATATTTAAATTTAAATGTTTTTAATTTTGAATTGATGCTATAATTTCATATTATTGAACATGTTATATGAAAGTTAGAATTATTTTGACATTATTATATTAAATGTATATTTCTTTTGATTTCCGGTTCAACCCGAGTCCGATCGGTCCGACCAGTAAAATATTGATTGATCGGTTTAATGTCCGATCCGGTTTTCAAAACATTAATTAGAAGTATGGGACAATGATATGAACTATAAGTAAATATTTATTGTATAAAATAAATATTTAAAACATTTGTTTAATGTAAATAACACAGGAACATTTATGTTTGAAGAATAAGTTAACATGAGCTTCGTTAAGTTTTATATATATACCAAGTATTGTTTTTCTTTAGTTTATTATGTTTTTATTTTTATTAATTCATTAATTTAAATTGTTGCGTAATATATATATGTATATATATATATATATATATATATATATTTCTATCTGTTTCAAAATAAATATCTTGTTAAAAAAAAAGTTTGAAATATGAAATCATAGGATCAAATTTCCATATTTATATTTTATTAAAAGTACAGAGGATGGTCGATATTCCCTATTCATTTTTGTTGAAAAATTAGAAGGTTGTTAGCATATGTTAAAGTTATTATGAAGTTATGATAGATATAGAACACATGACACGTCCTATTATCACAAAAAAAGCAAAGAGATTGGCATGCATATAAAGAGAAAAAGAGAAAAGAATTATTTCCCAAATAGACTCAACAAATGGAAACAAGCAAATCTTATACACGTCCTAATATGGTTGGGATTCAAGGTGTTTGTGAGTTAAGCATCTTTGTTGCCACCGCATCACATATAGCATAGGGTATTGAGTGCAAAACGCCAACTATTCTATCTCAATGACCATTCAAGACTCACTCAAAGGTACTACTGCTCACTGCCATCACTTCCCCTTTTTAGTACAAAGCTTTGATAGATGTCAAAGTTGGATTTCAGGTGTCAATTTTTTATGGTTACCCTAAGTGTCAGACTATTTCCACCCCTTCAAACGCTATTTACACCCTTTTTGTGCATTAAAAAATTGTATGGTATGCATTGCTTATTGTACGGTACAGCTGGTTAATGCACAGATAGGGATGGAAATAGTAGCCCCCTAAATCATTCATGAGATGAATGTTCAAATCTTGTCAGGTATAAATTCATATTCTATTAATCCTTGTTTGTTAGGAGAAGCCTATTGAGATTTTTTCTTTTGATAGCGTTTCTCGACTCGTGATAATGGGATCCGGTGTAAACAGCCGAATATCCTCGTGATAATGGGATCCGGTGTAAACAGCCGAATATCCGCTGTCAAGTTAAGACTTTAACATGGGCAGTGATTTTCGTATTACTGTTTTTGATAAATCTACCACAATATACCATAAGTTATGCATATCGTACAACTGTTCAATGGATAGTGATGATAAAAAAATCAAAAGTTATGGTATAAGTATCGTTGCCCTTTAACATGTAACATTTGATGATGAGGAAATTTATTTCTGTTCCAAAGTCATGTGAAAAAAAAAGAGTTGGATTTCAATTCTAATCTTACACACACTCAAAACACACTCAACATACACACACTACTAACACTACTACAACTACTTACTCTACTATACAATACAACCCATCCCACAAATGTTATCTCATGGTTGTGATGATTCTTTAACAAACCATTTCCATAATAATATAAACAATAATCTACCTAGGGATTCATCATCATCATCGTCATCTTCTTCCTCCAACACTACTTCTTCTAAACACTACTCCCCACTTTCAAACACAACCACAAGAACAATGGAAGAAGTTTGGAAAGATATCAACCTCCCTACCAGCACCACTAACCACCGTGGAGACACCACAAAAGGCTACCGTGGGTTCATTCTCCAGGACTTTTTAGCAAAACCCTTTTCAAGTAATCATCATGACACACACTCACACACACCCACAAGTGTTTCTTCCCTGGGTTATGGATCCACATCACCATCACCACCACCACCACCACCATCACACTCACAACCACCCATGCTTTTGAACTTGAACTCTGGTCCGGATCAGTTGAACTTTCTTGGTGAAGATCCGACCCAGAATGTTGTTTGTCCTTTTGACCAAGTTTTAGCATCGTCTAACTCTTCTTCTGGGCTGTTGGCACATGGTGGAATGAGGATGTTACCGGCTACTGACCGGATCGGTGGTGACCGGAGGCACAAAAGGATGATCAAGAACCGGGAGTCTGCTGCTCGGTCAAGGGCTAGAAAACAGGTTAGTGTGTGCGGTTTAAATGTTACTGTTGACCTTAAAAAAATCAAACCTTTAAAATATTTTATTTTTTGTAAAATAAAATAAGATAATCCATATTAATTTTTTTTCTAAAAAAAACTTAAAAGTAGTTATTTTCTTAATATAATCAAAATTTTAATTAAGTTTTAAGTTATAAAGCAAGCATGAAGAAAAAACATATATAAAAAGATGAATTAAAGTCCCTAAAATACCCCTCTCTTTAATAAGGTAATTCTACATTTTCTTACCGCGTTACCAAAAATACCCTTAGTGAAATGTTTTACAATATCTATCGAACAACTCCTACAATAACTACACTATATCCTTTTACATCAATTACCTTTACATCAATAACCTACCCTACACGCCGCACCAACCATCAATCGTCGCCGCCAGCCGTCGCCGCCACCGCCACCGCATTGGGCGGGTGCCCTCTAGTAAGACTTAGGCAAGGAAATTTAATTAAGTTTAAAAACATATATATATTCTTTTCCAAAATAGGAGTATTCTAGTAAACTATTAAGACATAAAAATTTATTTCTCCCTGAACCTACAAGAAAAAGCAAGGAAATTATTTTTGGTTATTAAAGAAAATATTTGTTTTTGGAAGCTTTATATATTACTTGCATATATTTTGTTTGCCAAATTATGAAATGTTACAAAAAAAAAAAATTTAATACTTTTTATACATATATATAGACGGAAATTGTAGATTTTAAATCACGATAGAATCCAATGAATAACTTAAAACTATGTGCCATGAAAATATGAAAAAAACAAAATAAAATAAAAACATGAATAGTATGATTATTAAGTCGAATGTAAAACAACGTTATTTAAGGTTCTTTTGAAAACTTATATTTTTTTGAGAGGTCAATATTATGTGGGTCCTTTAGTATACACATGATTCCTTTAATTGATATTTTTGTGGGGCAGACACATTTTGTTCCATTTGTATGTCTTGTAACGTATCATACATACTATCAATCTTTGTTTTATTGATACTATACTTAGAACAAAAATCTATATATGAATATATCTACTCAGCATTGGATGCACATCCTATATATATCTTTCTTTTGCTCTGAATATCTGTGTAGAATATATAATCATTTTAAAGTGAAATTATTATATGTCATAAAAGTTTCAAAATTATGATGATTGTTTTTCTTCTTGTGTAATTTGTGTTGAAAGTGAAATTACATATATGTCCTTTGTTTGAAGGACAATAGTAACTAGAGACCCCACTTGCCAATACCATAAAGATTTTTAGTATAATAATTTCTGAAATCAAAATGATGTCATACATGATATTGATAGTAATTAACCTGCATAAGTTACACTTGTGTTCTTTTGTCATGTTAGTATATATGCCATTAAACTTGTTCTAGATATTAGTTTTATGTTTTTGAAAAATGTTTTAGATATTGGTTAGTTTCTTGTGTATAAGAAGGATTCTAGTTACCCAACCTTGAAACCGTTTTTAACTATCACGTTGAAAACTCAGTTTGTTGGTTTCATGTGAGTAACATACTGACTCAACATACCGAACCACTTTTGTTTGTAACCATAACATTGAAAACCGAGTTTATTGACATCACATTATCATTTATTAATTTCAAAAAAAAATAAAATATTATATTAAGTTAAAAAACACATTTCATTAATAATAAAAATAAATTAAGAAAAAAAATTAAGAAAAACATAGAAAAAAACTTTAAAAACTTACAAACTAATTATTAAGATTACGTCGTTTCCAAACGTGTTGCGTAAGATCTTTTCGAAGGTCACAATGTGTATCTCACTTGTTTGACCTTGAAGGTTGGTAGAATGGTCGTAATATATATGAGAGGTTCTTATTGAGTGCCTATTTTTTTGACACATATATTATGCAATATAATGCAAAACATACATGATTCGTGAGGGTTTGTTTATAGTCCAAGCTCTTGCAGGGTTCTTGACGATGGTCCATTTACCCTAATGCAAACCAAATGCTCGTTTAACATCCTTCCTTGCACTTTCTATGACCTTTTTGAAGTACTTATTTTTTTCGCTAGGTGGTACTAAAAAACTTTTGACATAAGTTGACCCTTCAGGATAAAATCTGGTCGGATAAAATCTGGTCGGCTAGATAATAACCATGGCGGTATTCGACATTGTTGTCCCGAATCGCACTCGGTGGTGCGGATTCCATTAGTAATTCGTTCAACAATGGAGATTGTTCAAGGACATTGAGTTCGTTGTTCGCCCCTTCTACCCTAAAGAAAGCATGAAAAATCCAAAGATAGTATGCCACAACGGCTTCGATCATGATTGTTGAATGTCCATGATCATCTCTTTTGATTTGACCTATCCATGTTGTTGGACAGTTCTTACATGCCGAACGCATACGATCGATGCTTTCAAGCATTTCAGGTTGCCCATGAACCTCGTGATGTTTCTCGCATAATCTTTCAATGTCTTCGGCAATAGGTTTCCTCAAGTATACATTGGCGTAAAAGTCATATACGCAACTTGAAAAGTAGTCCATTGAATGAAGAGCCGTTGTTTCGTCCAGCAATTCTGGGGTAACTGTATGCCAATTGTCTAACCGTCACCGTGCACCTTTAATGAATGCTAAGACTAGCTCTATTTGTGTAATTGGGACCTGTTTGAAACCATTTAAAATGTGCGCGTGAACATGGATCTTGTCATCTGATATTTTCTTTCAAATTGCTGGTGGGTGTGACTGTGACCTTCATCAAAGTAGCGATGCATTAACATCGCGTTGAAAACCAAAGACAATTTTTATTTTTTTATTTTTTATATAGCCGTTGGAATCGAATAGGATAAACATTTTTTTATATAGTCGTTGGAAACAAACAAAAACCCTACACGCCTAAATGAACCTATGCGGTGGCTAAGAGCTTGCTCCAAGACGCCGAGCCTGCACTCATAAGGGTATGCGTCGTAGGCTCGGTGTGTTTGATGGAATACGTCGGCCACTTTGTTGTTAAAGATGGTTTGACTAGTATTTTAGTGCGAAAAAGAATACCAACGGCAACTCTGTCCTAAAGGAGAGAAGAAAGAATAGGTGTAGGATCAAAACTACATGTTAGACATCCATTTGTGCATGAAAACATGCACTTAATTTGTCTCGTAACCTAATTTACTTTTAAACTTATTTGTAGTCGATTCACATATGTTTGGTAACCTTTAGCCGTATTGCCTAGGCTTACACAAATGAGTTGGAAAACGAAGTTGAACGTTTGAAGGAAGAGAATGCTATGCTCAAAAGACAGCAACAACAGGTTTAACATATTTCTGTATATATAAACGCATGTCTGTCTTAAAACATCATATCATACATGTTTGTATAAAATTACCATTTACCATTTTTATATATGTTTGTATGTTTTTGAAATGAACAGTTACAGGTGGCAACAGCAGCTCAAATGACCAAAAAGAGGGGCCTTCAAAGAACATTAACAGCTCCTTTTTAAGACAAGGAGGGAGGGTGGGTATATTTTAGGAAAAAGAGTGACAATAGTTAAGGATGAAATTTTGAGGGGGTGTTTATGAAATTAAGTATAAGAGGAAGGGGCGGCAGGTAGAATCTTATGTCGCGTCATTTTGGGTCATTTTTTTCCAAGCATGCAAAAGCTTGTTGTTGTACTTTTGGCCCCAGTTGTTTAATGTAGTAATTTAACAGTCTTAAGTATTGAAAATAACATCAACTTACCCTTCCCTTATTCTCCACATGTCTATTTTTACCCTTTATGTTTTATTAATTTTCCATTTATGTGTTGCACCCTCAATACTTCTTTTTATAACCAACCGACGTAAACAATTTATATTTGGGTACCAATTAGGGGTGTTTATCAAACCTTTAAAATCGGACCAAACCGGGGTACTTGGATTGGTTTTGTCGGATTGAGTTGTTAAAGTCTGGTCCAACAGTTTAAGGTTTGAAAAACCGGGTTCCTTGGTCCGGTTACAGTTTGAGCAAATAACAAACTGTCAAAACCGGACCGGACCGGAAAATATATATGTAAATATATAATATATTTAGTTTACATATATATTAAAGTTACCGAAGATATTCTATTTAACATTTACATATTTTAGTAGCATATGCAATATATTACCATA